>JAOTRH010320768.1:0-73383 GCA_034768845.1 Heliamphora exappendiculata
TTTGAGTTAGGGCCGGGAGTTCAGTTAGGACCTTTAGTGGAATAAGTTCTGGTTCGTGCGAGAAAGGATCTAACTCGAGGACAGAGTTAGAGATATCCGATTTTCTCGTACGGTTTGCCCGAGTCCTATACTTACTCGTGATCCCTCATGTAGCCCATTATACGCATGGATATTTTCTTATCGATTTTGATAATTATTTAATTTGAATGTCGATTTTTCCGCCAGGAACATTCGGGGATTAAATTAAATAATAGAGGGCGGTATTGGAATTTGGCACACCTAGGGATCACTCCCTAGGTGGCCACCCCTAATAGGGGTTAAGGGGATGTTTTATGAAAAATATATATCTTCTCATTGGTTTTAGGAAAGTGATATATAGTTTTCATGGAAATTTCAATTGATATATTAAAAGATATCACAATGAGCCAAAAAACCAATCTCAATCCAAGCCTTAGCCGCCGCCCCCTTCTCTCTCCCATTGGGTATTCCTTTTTCTTTGAGAGAAAGTTGTGAGATAAAAACCAAGAAGAAGAAAAACACGAAGATTCGGATCGGTGCCCACTCGCCGGGATCGTCGTGTGCGTCGGGATATACGTGGGAGAATCATTGGGTCGTCTCGGATCGTTGTTCTGCATCAAAGAAACTTGTACAAGTTTCTTAAAGGTATATTTAATTTTAATATATCTGTTCATGGATATGGTTTTTCATGAAAAACGCATGCGCCATTTTTTACGGTCACAGCACCGGTTCTTAATTTTTCTTCTGCGTTCCAACAAGAGATTGGAGTAATAATATAAAGATCATCCACTAATGTACTAGAACAGATAACCCATTTATTATCCTTAATAACAATAGAGTTATTAAAATAAATCAAATATCCATCTTTAACTAATCCAAAAATAGAAACTAAGTTTCTTGTAATAGCAGGTTGTAGACACCCCAATTTGACCCCGCCCAATATTAGGCAAATTCGATGATGAAAACATGTGAATTAGTGTCTCGATACAATTTTCGGGAAGTGATCCAAGCTCGGTATTTGAACCCAAAACCTTCAAATCAATAAAATCTTATCGAACCATTGAAACTTGCTGCCCAAGTAAGGCGACCGCCATGTTCATTGTGGCGATCACCAATAGAACCTCTTGAAAACTCTAGCCAAAACTCGCGACCGCAAACTCCATCATGGCGACCGCCATAGAACTTTATGAAAACTTCCAAAAACATGGCGACAGCCATCCTTGAATGTGGCAACCGCCAACTCCAAATGGCCTGACGTGTCCCAAAACGTGGCAACACCTCATTGGTTGAAAAATTCTATAAATACCGTACCCCAGCGCACGTTTTCAGTACGAATTCTGAGTGAGAGAGACTCTGCCGATATACCGAGTGATCCCGAGCCCCGACGTCAAAACCCTACCGAACCTCCAACCGATGTTGATATCTTGCTTGGATCACCACCCGAGGATTGGCCCATCGAAGCACATTCCCGACTTGAGAATTCCACAATTCAGGTACCTTGTTTGGATCCCTGGTCCTTTTAACCCAATTATTCTCTTTAGGGGTGACCGGGTTAAGATTCAATTTCAATTTCAATTCGCATGTTCTTTCATGTATATAGTTAATCTTGTTTATTTCATATAATTTAATTGTTTTCTTTACTTCTTTAATCGTTAATTCCTTCGCACTCACACTTAGCATATTGTAATTTTCATTTGTATTCATTAAATTAGTGCTAAAATGTTCTTGCAAGTACAAACTAATTAATATTGTTAATTGTTATAACAATACACTTACATTTATGTGAATGTAGTAATTAATACTACATTTCACTTTTAAGTTAGATAGCTGTTTTTAATTTTTTTAATTTTTCTAGCACTAATTTAATTTTCTTTACTAACTTTGCTTTTCATTTTTCTTAGTAATCTCAATTTAATGTATCATTCTCTTAAGCATTAGTTTAATGTCTTTTTTTTTTTTATTTTTTTCATTTGCAATGTAGTTTTAATTTTCTTTTAATGCACCATTTTCTTTCTCATAAGTATTAGTTTAATATTTTTGTATTAGCATTTATCTTTTCTTTTTTTTCTTTTAGTTAATTTAATATCTCTTTCTAGTTTTTATTTTCTATTTTCTTTTCTTTCTCTTTTATATTAGTATAATTTCTTCTTTTAATATTTTCTTTTTATTACTAGTTTTAGATTTCTTTATAATGTCCAATTTTCTTTTCTCTTAATACCAATTTAATTTTCTCTTTATTAGTGTTTCTTTTCTATTCATGTTAGTATTTATTCCTATAAGACTCCTTCTTTATTTTTTTTTTCTATCTTTATTTTCTTATAATTTTATTTTATTAACCATAAAAATCATAAAAAGTCTTTTAGTTTAATTCTTATTCTTTGAATGCAATTTTCTTCCCTTTTGAATTCTTTTCTCTTTATTTTCTTTCATTCATTTTAAAATTTAAATAGTTAGCTTTTCTTTCTCATTAAATTCAATAAACATTTTCTAGTTTTCTTATTCTTAGTATAAATTTTCTTTTATAAAATTTTCTCTTATTTTCTTTAAATCTTTGAATTCTTTTTTGTTAAAACGCACTTATTTTGTTAATAAACTTTTTTCCTTTTAAAACATAGAATTCTTGTGCATCTTTTATTTTCAGTACTTATCATGTTTCTTTTTTTTTTTCCTTTCCAAATGAATGTTATGTATGCGTTGGTTATTTTCTTTAAATGCATATTTAGAGTAGTTTAATTTATTTTGTAGCAAATCATATCTAGGTTATTTTAGCATATTTAGCCTATTCACTTGAACCATGCTAGTTTAGTTATATATATATATATATATATATATATATATATATAAAATCGCATGCAGGTGTGCTCTATGTATCCTTTAGATAGAAATTGCATGTCATAAGACTTAGGAATTAATCCATTTATTTGACCTAATTTGGAGTGCTATGTACATATATTATGTATTTTTTATATTTGATTTTGGATGTTCTCTCTTTGCCTTTATTTTCTTTGGTTGCATGCATTTAAGAAATTCTATTAAATAACCAATAATATTTAGTAGAGGCCAACCTTTCGGTTGGGCGAACGGGGTGCCTAACACCTTCCCTGATTCGTATCTTAGTCTCCGAACCCTATTTCTTTGGTTAACGTTTTAAATATCAGTGGCTATTCTTGTTTTTCTTAATTTTTTCTCAAAAATTAAGTGGCGACTCTATTTTTGATAAAAGGAGTTTTCAAAATTTAGTTTTCAAGGTGTTAGAATATTTTTCAAAACATCTTTTGAATTTCTTTATTTTTTACCCCTAAATCTCAACGCCACAGTATTTTCTGGCGACTCTACTGGGGACTGATTTACAAAATCAAATAAGAGGGCTAGATTTGAACACGCCATTAGTTCTTAATAAAATTTCTCATTTGCATTTTCGCATGCATATGTATTGCTCTTCAACCCCCCTGCCTGGTTAACCTGATGCCCTGAACGTTAATCCATTTCGGAGATTGTTAGGAAGACGGGCAACCCTTATTGACTGTATGCTACCATAGGTACAGCAAAAGAGTTTGGGCGTACTATTTGACCATGTCCTGCACCACTCCAGGCATGGGAGGTATATACCTGGCTCTATTCAGAAGGTACCATGTTCAATTTACCAAAATCGGCCTTTTGCATATAGTGAACTTAGAACCCCCCAATTAGGTGCTGTTAACCCTAATAGGGTTATGTGTTTGTCTTTATTGTATGTTTTGATTTTATATTGTTAGGATTATTTATTCGGATTAGACTACTTCTTTCCCCGGGTTCGGCTTGGACTTTTTGTTATTCTTTGATTAGATTAGTTTTTCACCTTCGAGTTCTCACCCATGTTTCGTTCCTCACCCTGATCGGTTTTTCACACACTTGTTTTCTTCCTGGGGTCATTCCCATGTTTCGTTTTAACGCCTCTAGGGTAGTCGCTTTCTCCTAGTTATCCTCAAATTGTTAGTTCTTTCCTGTGGTTGTAAAGTTCTTCTCGAAGTCATACATGCGTTTCATTTTTTAGACCTTTAAAACAATTTCTCTCCCTTTCGGGTCCTTCTCGGGTTGTTAATTCTATACCACGTCTTTGACTAAGCTTGCTTTCTTCAAACCCCCTTTCTTTAAACCTATGTGAGAAAAGTTTTATTTTTCTACCGTTGTGCTACTAGTTTTCCCCTAGAATCGTAGGTCGAACCAGTCTCTTGAGGGTTAGAATAATCTCCTTACCGGAATGCCGTCCGCTTAGATAAAACCTTCCTCTAGAACTTGGTTGATCTATCCCCTTTGGTTCTCATCCTGGATTTTCAGATGTTCAGTTGTTATGCTGGTAGTATGAGCCCGACAGGGGCATTATTTCAGTTTTAGCTATTTTGGGTATCTCGGAGATTTGTTGTCTGTTGTCTGAATTCTTTTAAAAAATGTCTAAGACTGGTTATTCTTCTTGTGGGATCTAGAGTATCTGAATCGACCAACATGGCAGAGAATGAAGTTAATCTGACAGCTCTAATGAGGGCTATTACCGAGATACAGCGGGTCGTGGAGCAGCAGACCTAGGCCCAAAATAAGTGCCAGGCGCAGATACAAGCAATTCAGGCTCGTATGCTCGGTGTAAATGAACAGCCAGACAATACGAACGAGAATGGCAAAGAATTTTGGAATGACAACCAGGGACCAGAGATACCGCAAGTCGCAGTGCCACCTCGGGTTCCCTACCCGATTGTGGTAGAAGAGGAAAACACTGCCCAATCTAGGGAATCTGCACTGGCCGAAAAGATTGACCAGATGGAAAAGGTGTTGATAAAGGCCAAAGGATTCGAGAAATATATGCTCGATGTAGGGGGACTCTGCCTATTCTCATATGCTAAATTACCGAAAAAGTTTAAAATGCCGGACATAAAAAAAATGATGGGACCGGAGATCTCAGAATTCATCTCCGAATGTATGTTGGTACCCTGTTGCCAATGGGGATTGATGACCAGTTAAAGGCTCAGCTCTTTCACCGATCTCTGTCTGGGGTAGCCCAGAAATGGTTCCTCTTCCTTGATGTAGCTAAAACCAGAACTTGGGAAGACATTGCAACTATTTTTATCAAACAATATAGTTATAATGTCCAACTAGACGTTACTACTCGAGAACTTGAGACAACTTGGCAAGAGAATTGGGAATCTTTTGTCGGCTTTTTGACCCGTTGGAGGGTAAAGCTGCAAAGATGACAAATAGGACAACTGAAAAGAAATAGGTAAGGATAGTGGTGAAAAACCTACAATCTCCGTTGAAGAATTATTTGATCACACAACCACTCTCTGCATTCGAACAGTTATTTGATGCCGGGGAAGAAATTGAGGACGTTATCCAATTCGGTGATATCAAGAAGACAGAATTCAGTCAAAAGCCACCAAGAAGGAATTTTCCCGCAACCAGTCAAAACCCATCCGCAGCAACTAACCTCGTGTCCCGCTTGGGCGAGGTGAACCTTTTGAGCCCTTCTTCTTCCACTCATCAAACAAGAAACCTTCAGCAACCAGGCGATGGTCAGTTGTCACGCCCCAAACTCTGGGTCACGTGAAACACCCACAACTATCAAACACAACACCTAGCCCGAGAATACACTCTCAAATAAAATCATACATGCATTGTATATAAACGCCAAACGGCTTACATTACACGGCTGTAACGCCAAAAAATATGTTACAACATATATGTAACAAAACTAGTAAAAAGGAATACTACACTCTTCCACCTCTCTAGCACCTCCAGATCAACCAGTGTGACCAGTACCTAAAGAAAATCAAAATCCCACACCGTGAGCCAAAGCCCATCAGAAACTAGACAAGCATGCAATAGAAACAAAACATGCTAGGAATCGAAGTGCAAATTTTAAACTCTCTTTCAAGCCTTAAAAATAGTTTGAAAATGATTTTAGATCATGACTCACAAGAGCCATTAAAAAAAATTTCACATGCAATGGGAAAGCGAGGATACAAACCATGTCTTAACTCACTCAAAAGAGCCCTGAAAATGATTCTTGTATTTCGACTCCCGCAGGCCATTGATACAGTTTCTTTTATAAAAATTGGTCTATCCATCCCGATATGCAGTACATGCAATCCATGAATTTTCTTAGACTTTCATCGAAGGACTGCAGCCCCCATCTATGCATCTTATCGGACTTTCATCGAAGGACCGCAGCCCCTGTCTATGCAACTCACACAACCGTGTAACACACACAACGCACGCCACCCGTCCAACACATATAACGCACGCAACACGTGCAACACACACATCTTCATGGACTTTCACCGTAGGATCGCAACCCAAACTAACACATCGTCAGCCACGGGATGAAACCGCCGACCACGAGATACGCATCTTTACGGACTTTCACCGAGGGACCACTATCCGCCCCATATATGCATCTTTACGGACTTTCACCGAGGGATCACTATTCGCCCCACGTATGCACCATCTGCCAGAGCTAACATTCACAGAACCACATATTCAACTAACTCATCCCATACACCTATGCATAACCTAATCAGGATTTAAATGCATAAAATCACGTACTATCACTGCGTTACACAGCCCACGCAACATGCATCACATGCATCCATTCCACATATTCCACACAACCATGCCTATAAAACTCTTGAGTTTTAAAGCATGCAACCACGGTACACGTAACGATACCAAAATCATGTAATCCACCTACATAATCCATACATAAATAAACAGTATACTAAAAAGTCATGTTTTTTATGTATTTTATTCTGGATCCCTAGCATATTAATAAGAAACATTTGAGATGGTTTTGCATTTATGATTTCATATTTATATTTGTGATGTATGAATGCATAGTTCATATATTCTGTCCAGTATTTGACTCAGTGCGTGCTGCACAGAAGATCGGGTCAAAGATTTTGACAGATTATACAGGTAGGCTCACAATCGGAATGGACTCAGACATTCCATTGGTACGATTGTAATACATCGTTATAGTAGCTGGTCTTAGCTAGGTCAAACGGATCAAATTCGGGTTTTGAAAATTTGATGTTCGAGCTCGATGTGTTAGTACACTCGGAGTGTATTGAGCGGGATCAATGGAATGATCGATTCTATACTGACTATATGAATTGATACACATCTCGTATTATCATGTATTGCACAAACTCTTAATTCTGAAGTGATTGATTAATTGTGTTAAGATAATGTACTGTACTTTGAGTCGTCAATGGTTGAGATTTTCTCTATGAGATCAGCAATACGGATGAGTTGGGTACTGGCATTGTTTGTCTGATGATTGATAATGAGCTGACGGAAATCATGTTTGATTTAGGTTGAGGAGTTCCCTCTCGTGTGCTTTGCTTATAAGTTTGATTATGTTAAATATGTACAGTGGGTCTTCAGATCCGGCATATCAAAAGGTTAAGCGGCGCAGTTGCGAGGAAAATAGGATAATTAAATCGGATTGTTAGTAACCTAATTTATTTATCGGGAATCCATATCTTAAACGTGGGGTGAATTCAGTGCATTTGATAATTGAAAACTCAAGATATAAATTGAGTTAGGGCCGGGAGTTCAGTCAGGACCTTTAGTGGAATAAGTTCTGGTTCGTGCGAGAAAAGATTTAACTCGGGGACACAGTTAGGAATATCCAATTTTCTCGTACGGTTAGCTCGAGTCCTATACTTCCTCGTGATCCCTCGCGTAGCCCAATATACGCACGGTTATTTTTCTTATTGATTTTGATTATTATTTAATTTAATTTGAATGACGGTTTTGCCATCAGGGACATTTAGGAATTAAATTAAATTATTGGAGGACGATTTTAGAATTTGGCACACCTAGAGATTACTCCCTAGGTGGCCGGCCGTAATAGGGAGAAGATATGTTATTTTATGTTAAGTTTATATTCCTTCTTATCCTTTTAGGAAAGTGTGGATATATTTACTTAATATAATATATTCTTTTATATTAGAAAAGGAGGCTTAAAAACAAAAAATTCTAATTTCTCCTAACCTAGCCGCTACTCTCTCTCTCCCTTTTGGAAATTTATATTTTGCCTTTTGGAGATAAGTGTGAAAAGAATCCAAGGTAAGAATACACCAAGATTCGGATCGGTGCCCACTCGCTGGGATCGTTGAGTGCGTCGGGATATACGTGAGAAGATCGTTGGGTCGTCTCAGATCGTTGTTTGGCATCAAAGAAATTTGTTCAAGTTTCTTGGAGGTATATTTAATAATAAAATATCATATTATTTTATTATTTTTCATAAAAATCGCACAACATCGTTTTTTACCGTCATGACATCATTTTTTGAACTTTTTTCGCTGCGCGGCTCTAACAATGGTATCAGAGCAAGGCTGCATTTTTCATGAAAAATATGTCTCATAACCTTTGTTTTGCAGCATACGTCGTTATGATCCGGTTCGTTAATCGATTCTATGTATGGTTTATTTATATCGTATTTTGACCGCGTATTTCGACGGTTTTTAAATCGAGATTAGGTTGAATGTAAGCCTCGCGAGTGGAGGCATAAGTTACACGATGTAATTTATATTTTATTCAATTTATTTTTTTGAATTCATCTTGTAAATTGAATAACAAAACAGAGATCGAAAACGGGAAAGAAAAGCAAGAAGGAGCGGCGGCAACCTGTGCAGACAGCGCACTGTCGCTGTGTTCGGCAGTAGTTTTTGAGCCTTTTGGGAATTTTTTTTTCAAAGCGATTTTTTCGCTAGAATTAAGTTCAATCCATTAGGTTTCCAACGGTGGTTTGATGGCGGCAAGGCGACGACGGGAAGGGGTTCGAAAAATTTTTCAAAGCAGGTGCTGTAAAATCCAGCCATGAACGGTGACGCGATTTTTGAGGATTTTTTCAGGGCACTTCTTCTTCGAATTTTGAGGCAATGTTTTGCGAAGACTTGGGTCGGGATGTTAGCAAACTCCAATAATTTTTTGAGACACTTTCGAGTTCGGGAGACGCGTCAAAAAGCTACTAGAAGTTGGTTGCGCAAAGCTGGTACACAGCAAAAATTTCGGCAGGGTGAAGGGGCTGTTTGGGCTTCTTTTTTAGACTTTTTCTGGCAATCTAGTGGTGGTTCGGGGCTGTGACGGTAGTCCAGGAGCTAAGGAAGAAGGTCGAGTCTTTGACGGCTTGTTTAGGGTTTCAAAACCCTAACTGTTTAATCTTTAATCTGATACCCTAACTGTTTAATCTTTAATATGAGACCGTCAAATTAAAAGATTAAATGAATGATCCGGATCATAACGATTTTGATTTATTTAATCGTCATTGTTTTAATTATTTATTTATTTACTTTATTTAATTGCGTGGACGAATTTTATTTTATTATATTTTTCCTTTTATGTATATTTTTAATTAACGAAAGTATATCAGGAAAAACGCTTTTATAAAATAAATAATTCTAGCAATTTTTTAAAATGAAAAAATAAATAGATAATTATTTATTTAATTTTTGTGTTAAAATTAAATAAGATTTTTTAATTAAAACCCATGTAATTAATTTCTTTTGCAAAATTAAATAAGAAAGTTTTTGTTTATTTTATTATGGTTAAACAAGAAATATTTTAATTGATTAAAATTGGATTTATTTTAATTGAAAATTAAAATATGTTTACTGATTTAAAATGAACAAAAAGGCAAAACCCTCAATTTTTAAAATATTAAGTGGGAGAAGGGTTTAGTCAGTGATAAATCCTACGGTCTCCTTTATACGTTCGTAGGAGATTCGGTTATAGCTCGCGCACTGGCTTCGACTTTCGATCTCCCTAAGGAAGGGCTATAATCATGGTATCTCCGGTACGAATCTTCGAAATAAGTAGATTTGAAGATAGTACGAAGTAGGGTTCGTTCACACCAGGCCTAGGGTTTTGACACGGTATTTTCAAATTAAGGGTAATGATTATACACTTAACCCGTGAATAAAAATATCCTCCCTAAGGAGTCACTGTTTTTATTTGCGGGGACCAAAATTAATTGGCTATTTAATTTACATGGAATGTCCTATATCAAGGAATGAAAAACCTAGTAGTTCTTTGTTCGTTAATTGTTAGACGTCCACACTACGTGGCCTATCAATTGATGTGACTCTGAGCCGGTAGTTTTTCATTATGATATTTGGTTTCGGCAGTGAATTAATAGACTGGCATGTCTGTCCGGACGAGTAAATGCCACGTTTCAAACTCCGAGCCACGTGAAACACCCATAAACAACCTTACATAACTCTCAACCCGATGTTATACTCTCAAATAAAAATATACATGCATTGTATATAATCGCTAATAGGCTTACAAACGCGATTCCAACACCGCAAACATGTAATAACATACATGGTCCAAAAGAAACAAAAGGAAGATTACAAATCTTTTGCTCCTCCGGCACCTCCAGATCAACCAGCGTGGTCGGTACCTAAAAAATATTTCAAATCCCACACCGTGAGCCAAAACTCAACAAAAACTAGATAAATATGAAATATAAGCGAAACATTGTAGCAAGTAATGTGATGCCCCATCCTTCGGGCACGTTGGGATGTACATAAATATAAATAAATGAGTATTCTAGCCATTCATTCATATTTACATACGTTAATTATTACATCATAAAGTAGTTCTGAACTGTTCAAAAGTACATAACTACTACAGTTTCACCAAGAAATTTTAAAAATTACACTAAGCACGAGAGAACTGAATATAAGAACAAAAACAGAGGTCTCGACTCCTCAGAATGCATCAGCGGGATCCACGTGCTCTTGTAACTCACTCTGTTCTTCAAACTCTTCTTCTTCCTCTGGGATGACTTCCTCTGGGAACACCTCCTCACCTGTGGCACGAATGCCATGAGCCAAAACCCATAAGCAAAATACTCTAACCTTCTAACTAATCTCACGGCACAAAATTCACCACAACACATATCATATAACACCAGTACAGTTTATAGTCAAGGAGACAGACAATTTTATGACAGGATAGCAGATAAGTCAATAAACATGTACATATGAGATGCCGCGTATGTAATGCAGATGCCCAACCCAACATGCACCCAGATTATAATAGGGATTCCACACCGGGAATCACTACAGTAGACTTGATGGAACTTGATCACCAAACATATCCTCTCCTCGTTGCGAATAGTAAATGCTTCGCCGGGCTTTATGCCACAGCTGTTTTACTTAATGGCAACGGCGTGGGGGTGGGCCAACCAATCACCTATCCTTATCCGGGCCAACCAAAATAATCATCTATCCTTATTTGAGCCACCCAAAATAATCAAAGTAATAATCCCACCATAAGAACCAGGATGCTCGTTTGGCATCAACCCAAAGTCTAAATCATCAAAACCAGAACGCTAGTAACGAACCCATCGTGCTCAATAATATTCATGATAAACCATTTCAAATATCGGAGACGTACCCGGGGTGTACAAGAAGAATATATTCCAAAACATTTATAAAAATGGCAATCAAGGACGCCCTAGATTTAGAACCAAGAAGAACAATTCAATACCGCTCATCCCAACAACGATGTACACAGATGGACTCCAATATACCAAGATGCAAGTGACAATGTTCATAATGTGTACCATCGACCTCAAGTGCGATAATTTATAGTATGGTATCAACTAGCATAGCAAAGTTCATGGTACAATTCGCAAAGTATAAGGTACAAGTATGTGAAGTACAAACCACAATTCTCAATATATAATTCAACATGATAACATGAGTTCTATATCATCATATATTCTCTTAAAAGCACTAATCAACTAATTCAAGTCGATCATCATACAAAGACACGGGTCTCAGAGCAAGGGTACTCAATTTCACACTTAGCAACTTTTAAGACCAAAAATCAAGTATTAAATTAAAATAGCCGATAGGGTTTTCGGGTATCTAGATTTGGAATCAAACTATGATTTTTATACACCATTTAGATAAAAATATTTTCTACAACTCTCGTGTTTAACACTAAGGCCAAAACCTAAGGCAAAATGGTGAACAAAACATCCTAAGCAAAAATAATTCAGCACTTTTCTCAAGATTTTGCCAAAAATATGCTTATGTTGGTCTCGATTTTGGGGTATCATATCAAGTCCAAATGAGCCCATTTTTGAGTATGTTCTATTACAACATGTCCCCTACAAGTTTCATGTTTATAGCTAAGGGTAGTTGTTTGTAATAAGTTAGACGTTTTGACTATTTTAGAAAATAAGTTCTGTCAGCCGCCAAAACTCAGCAGAGTCGATTTTGGACAAAGTGTTTGAAAAGGTTTTGGAGTATTATCCCGAGGCTTTAAGGTCTAATATTTGGGCAGC
Source organism: Heliamphora exappendiculata (assembly GCA_034768845.1). Classification (NCBI taxonomy): domain Eukaryota; kingdom Viridiplantae; phylum Streptophyta; class Magnoliopsida; order Ericales; family Sarraceniaceae; genus Heliamphora; species Heliamphora exappendiculata. Next base: position 12,356 of record JAOTRH010320768.1, read on the forward strand.
ACATACTTCAATATGTTACCTACAATATTTGTGTGTACCACATTTGGAATAGGTCATTAAAAATAGGAGTTTTGAGATATACAAAAATATGGGACAGATGTGTCCCTCGAGGGCTTAAACTCAGCTGAGACTTTAAAAAGGGTTTTGAACTATTAGAACTCCATATTTTGTTTTTCTTGTTGGTGGGTAGATAGATATACATGTTATCCAAAACTTTCATGTTTTAACCAAAGTTCGGATCTCAGTTTAAACTAGGATTTCCAAGTCGGTAGTGTTGACTTGTTGGAAAATGACACACTTTGGTAAAATTAAAATATCTTGAGTTCTACTTATGCAAATGTGTTAAAACCAACTTTGGATGAAATATAACACAAAAAGATAAATCTGGACGATAAAGAACATGCTTAGATCAATTTTCTACATTGAATTATGGCATTCCAAAATTCAGGGCAGAAACATCTATGTTCTCAGAAATCAAGTCTCTTAGGGTCTAAGTCTTCTACTTATGTCATGTCAAGTTTTTGTTCCATTTGTTTGCATGCTTGGGCCTTAGACATGAATATCAAGGTTCTAGCACACTTCTAGGTCATCAAACTGAAAAATAACAATACACAACAACATCTCATATCATCCATAAACACAACAGCCCCTATTTTGCTACTACAACGCCTTTTCGGTTTGTTTTTAATTTTTGATTTTTAAAGTGTTTAAAGTGATGAGTTGAGGGATATTTTTAGGGATATTAGTTATAAGGTTTAGAGATTTTACTAACTTGTTTGAGGGCTCAAGGGATGGTAGTATGGAAGGACTTAGTTTTAGGAAAACACCTCTTGATTTCTTAGCTCCCTTTTTCCTTTTTTCTCCTCCTTTTTCTTCCTCAAACTTATAAAACACCTCAAGAACTATGAAGGTCAGGTCCCTCACCTCTCTTGCACGAAATTATGAAGGGAAGAAGAGGGTGTTTGGCTTGGTTTAAATAGGCAAAAGCTAAGGGACATGGAGGGAACAAAAAGTACCATGGAAAGACTTTTTCTTCCTTTTAATTAATGAGATTTGAGTTGAATTGAATGAGTGCAACCTTTGAGAGCTAAGAATCGGATATGGGGAAGATAAATGCAGCTAAGAGGCTGTTTGGGAGACAAAAACCTAATCCCACATCAATCAAGGGGTTTTGCATTAGTTTGCATGCCCTTTGTGCAAGAAAATGCATTAAAAGTTAATTTGATGTATCTTTTTAGTGTCTTTTCCTATTGAGACCTATTATTTTAGTATGTTTATGATAAATATAGTATTCTCATGTATTATTATAGTTTTCATAGTAATTGATTAAATAGATGTACTTTTTTAAGTAAAATTAAGCTATTTTAGCAATATATGACTTTTTGACTTATTCGCTGCGTATGAACTTCAATAATAATTTGTTTACTTTTATTGATCGATAACACTATATTATTATGTAAATTACTTGTTCATCTAGTATTGGATCATCATAATGCTAAATTTAATGCATTTTTCATCATTTTAAGCTAAAAAAAAAGTAAAAGGTCACTTTTTAGTACACTTCCCATGGTGGTCGACCACTAAAGAGTATTTTTGTTATTTTTGATTTTATTTTTGTCTTTCTCTACTTAATTGCACTTAAATCCTTGATTTAGGGTATTCATGTGTCAAAATTTAGATTTTTAGGACATTTTGCTGTACAAGGGGCAAAACGGTCATTTTACCCTACTTATGAGGAATTTTTATTTTTAACTTAATATTTCATGATATTTACTTCATTTAGAATATTGGGAGACTCTCCGGCTGCTAAGGTTTTGTTGCCTGAGTTTTGGACATTTTTGGGGTTTTCGGGCGAATTTAGGGTTTCCGAATCGAGTTACGGTTTTGAACGTCGTCCGCACTCTATAGCCATGTGAAATATCTATCACTAATACTAGGGTCCGAGCAGGGTCTTTACACGGGTCGCTATTAATTGGGTTATTACAACTAGGGTCTGTACCGGGTCGTTACAAACTACCCCCCTCAAACAAATTTCGTCCCTGAAATTTTGTCCCGTATTTCATCGTATGGAAGGTTATGGATGATTTACTATCATTGTGCCTTCTCGTTCTCCAAAATTGTGTCCTTATTTACTTGATTTGTTCTTTATTGAGGGTGTGGACAAGGTCAAACTCATACATTCAACACTTAGAATGATGGTTGTTTTGTCTTACTAATATCTTAGACTGATTACTATCTCATTTTCAATTATCATGTCACATATCCATGGCTCGAGGGTTGATTTCCCCAGTTCCCCTATCCTAACTATGGACATTGTGACTTTTTGTGCCCGGGATGACCGCATTCATAGCAGGGCCTTACCTTCTTGTTTTGTTGGTTAGTTGTTAGTCGGGCGACCTGAACTAGTTGCAGGTACTTTGGTGGCCAATTCTGGAGTTGCTTCCACTACTGAGAGTGGTTGTTCAAAGTCCTCTATCCTAGGCGCGAGCACTCAGACCTCTTATGTCTTGATTGGTGACATTTAAAGCAGACTATAGATTTGGTAGAGGAGTCTCTTTGGTGTTCTTGTCTGTTCTCCTTTTGATATGGCCTTTTTGGAACGAACACTCTGTTGCTTTTTACTGGTCCTCCGGAGCTGGTATTTCCTTTCTTCTAGTTCCAAATCCTTCTAGAATCAACTAAGTTTGTCTCTGCCTAAAGGGCTACTTGTACTACTTGAGTGTAATTCCAAAGCTGTAAGAAAATGACTCTAGTCTAGATATAGGGTTCTAGGCCCCACTCGATCTTTCGTGCCCATGATTCTTCGTCAGGTATAAAGGTTGCAGCGAATCGGCTCAACTCTTCGAAGCGGTTGACGTACTGGGTTATTGACATAGATTCTTGTTTTAGCTCCAAAAATTCTCTGACTTGTTCCTGTTGAAAGGGAGTTGGCAAGTACTTTTTCAAAAATAATTCTTCAAACTGATTCCAGGTTAAAGCGGCTACATCTTGGGTGTTGTTAATCATAGACCACCAGTAGTCGGCCTCTCCTTCCAATAGGTGTGCTGCTAGAGCTACTTGATTAGCCTTATCTTGAACTCGCATAGAGTTGAATAAATTCCTGACTGCTCTTAGCCATTCTACGGCCATTCTTGGTTCAGCTCCCCCTTTAAACGTAGGGGCTTATTGTTTTATGAGTTCTGAGAAGAACCATGCTCGATCACCATGTGTGGAAGATTAACGCTGGCTGCAAGTTCAAGCAAGGCCTGGGCTAACCTTGGCGCTTCTTGGTCTACAGGTCCATCTACTGGCCATTGATGATTAGGTCGTCTTCCTAACATCGGAATAAAGAGGGAAGGCGTTGCGGCTCGTGAGTCATCATTTTAAAATCTAAATTGTCTTTAGGTTTTGGGATCTTGTAGAGTTAATTTCAGAGTTATTCATTTGTATTTCATAACATTCAAGTTTGAGTACACAATTGGTTGAGAATACAAGTTTTTCTTATAACGATTGCGAAGAGCGAGATACATAACACATAGGGGCCCAACTAGAATAGGTGTGAATAAAATCATCGGACTTTGACCGCGTAGCCTCACGTTACTTTCAAGTTCCATAGCATTTCTATTGTAGTCCCACGTGCCACACTCCTGCGGTTACATGCGAGCTTTATCAGTGACGGCAATAGGAACCTTCGTATAGGTCTTTGTTAGAGATGTTACATGAGCTTCTACTTAGCAGTTCTTGTAGTTTGGGTTATTATTCTTTAAAACACGTTCCAGTAGAGATCTGCTTTGCGACTCGATGATGCATTAGGTGGTTCTTCTAAGGATGTGCACAATCTGAATTCCTCGTGAAAGTGTTAGACACTGATAACTATCGTTTCTCATTGATCTAGGTCTTAAGAGAGGCGACCTGAGGCAGCGAACAGCCAAGCGTTTACTCGAAGATTTTGAATGATGTATAAACAAGTCCTTTACCATGATTCAAAGAAAGATTCCCAGATGGCTTGAAAGATAGGTTAGATGAGGTCAAATGGTCACAGTTAAGGTTGTCACCGTTGACACAAATGGGGTGGTCATTTGGGGTTCACATGTAGGTGAAACAAGGGGAGGACAATGAACAATACATAAACAAATGTCCTTGGAACTAATCCAGTATGATCAGATTCTGATAAAAGAGATGTTAAGAAAAAGGGGCAGCCAAACTATATATTTTTCCTGAAGTTACGTCGTCCTAACGTACTTTAATTCAAGCATCCAAGTCTACTTTCCTAGTAGAGATTCAAGAGTGTACGAAAAATTTACAAAATCACTGTAGCAGATTGTGGTTTCAGGATCGAGAGAAGTGAACGATAGCAAAAGATTTTATCAATGTTGAATGTTTGGAACGAGTAATTAACAAAGAATTGATATCGAGTTCTACAAGAGAAGAGTTAGTTCAAGGATGATGACTTGAATCAGAGGAGAATCAAATGCGAATATCAGTTATTATCGAGGCATGAAAACTTGTGGACAAGGATACTTTGTAAAATTGAATTTTGAATAGGGTTATCAACAAAACTTGGGTGCATAAGAGTTACGGACGAACGACACTTGACGGTACTATTGAGGACTAATGATATAAGAAAGAAGGATATACAAAAGAACTTCAAAAAATTGACACCAGGACTTGGGGTAAGTGAGAAAAGGACTTATAAGGATGAAGTCGCGGGCTTCTAACGGTGTCTCTTGAGGTGATATCTAAAACTTCTCCAAGTGCGTACTCCTGTCTACCCCCCTTAAAATAAGATAACTTGTTGTATGAATCTCTGATCTTCGATCTCGATGCCCTTAATCATTTTTTGCATGTAGATTCCTTACTTCTTTCGATCCCCGTAACGTCCTAACACGACTTTCTTTAAGACTCAGGTGTAGAAGATTTTAGTTCTTATAATATATAGATGATCATTATTAGTAATACAACGCATCCTACAGAGCTTCTACGTGATAGAACGCATGGTTTTTCATAACCCAAGGCCTGAAGGTTCACTAAACCTAAGCTCTGATACCAACTGTGACTCCCCGTCCTCCAGGCACGTCGGGACATACATAAATATAAATAAATGAGTATTTTAGCCATTTATTCATATTTACATACGTTAGTTATTACATCATAAAGGAATTCTGAATTGTTCAAAAGTACATAACTAGTACAGTTTCACGAAGAAATTTTAAAAATTACACTAAGTAAGAGAGAACTAAATATAAAAATAAAAGCAGAGATCTCGACTCCTCAAAATGCATCAGCGGGATCCACGTGCTCTTGGAACTCACCCTGATATAGTCAAGGAGATAGACAATTTTGTGACAGGATAGCAGATAAGTTAGAAAACATGTGCATATGAGATGCCGTGTATGTAATGCAGATACCCAACTCAACATGCACCCAGATTATAATAGGAATTCTACACTGGGAATCACCAGAGTAGACTTAATGGGACTTGATCACCAAATATATTCTCGCCTCGTTGCGAATAGAAAATGCTTCGATGCGCTTTATGCCACAGCTATTTTAGTTAATGGCAACGGTGTGGGGGTGGACCAATCAATCACCCATCCTATCCGGGCTAACCAAAATAATCATCCATCCTTATCCGGGCCACCCAAAATAATCAAAGTAATAATCTCATCTTAAGAACCAGGATATTCGTTTGGCATCAACCCAAAGTCTACATCATTAAAACCAGAATGCTAGCAATGAAATCCATAGTGCCCAATAATATTCATAATAAACCATTTCAAACACAAACCAAATTTGTAACACCGAAGACGTACCCAGGGTGTACAAGGAGAATATATTCCAAAACATTTACAAAAATGGCAACTATGGACGCCTTAGATTTACAACCAAAAAGAACAATTCAATACCGCCCATCCCAACAACGATGTACATAGATGGACTCCAATATGCCAAGATGCAAGTGACAATGTTCATAATGTGTACCATCGATCTGAAGTGCAACAATTTATAGCATGGCATCAACTAATATAGCAAAGTTCATAGTACAATTTGCAAAGTATAAGATACAAGTATGTGATGTACAAACCACAATTCTCAAGATATGATTAAACATAATAATATGCGTTCTATATCATCATACATTCTCTTAAAAGTACAAATCAACTAATTCAAGTCGATCATCATAAAAAGACACAGGTCTCATAGTAAGGGTACTCAATTTCACACTTAGCAACTTTTAAGACCAAAAATCAAGTATTAAATTAAAAAAACCCACAAGATTTTAGAGTATCTAAACTTGGAATCAAACTATAATTTTTATACACCATTTAGATAAAAATATTTTCTACAATTCTCATTTTTAACACTAAGGGAAAAACCTGAGGCAAAAGGGAGAACAAAACATCCTAAGCAAAAATAATTCAGCACTTTTCTCAAGATTTTGCCAAAAATATGCTTCTGTTGGTCTCGATTTTGGGGTATCATATCAAGTTCAAATGAGCCCATTTTTGAGTTTTTTTTTTTATTTCAACATGTCTCCTACAAGTTGCATGTTTATAGTTAAGGGTAGTTGTTTGGAATAAGTTAAACTTTTTGGGCATTTTAAAAAATAAGTTCTGTCAGCCGCCAAAAATCAGCATAGCTAATTTTGGACAGAGTGTTTGAAAAGGTTTTAGGGTATTATCCCGAGGCTTTAAGGTCTAATTTTTTGGCAGCACATACTTCAATTTGTTAGCTACAATATTCATGTATACCACATTTGGAATAGATCATTAAAAATAAGAGTTTTGAGCCATACAAAGATATGTGATAGAAGTTTTCCTTGATGGCTAAAACGGTTCAGTACTTTTCTCAAGATTTTTTCAAAAACATGCTTCTATTGGTCTCAATTTTGGGGTATCATATCAAGTCCAAATGATTCTATTTTTTATTATATTATGTTTCAACATATCCTCTACAAGTTTCATGTTAAGAGCTAAGGGTAGTTGTTTGGAACAAATTAGACCTTTTGGCCATTTTAAAAAATAGGTTCTATCAGCCACCAAAACTCAGCAGAGCTAGTTTTAGACAGAGGGTTTGAACCGGTTTTGGGGTATTATCCCGAGGCTTTAAAGTCTGATTTTTGGGTAGAAAATACTTTAATATGTTAGCTACAATATTAATATAAACCACGTTTGGAATAGGTCATTAAAAATAGAGATTTTAGGCTATACAAAAATGTGTGACAGAAGTGTCCCTCGGAGGCTAAAACTCAACAGAGATTTTCAAAAGGGTTTTTACCTATCAAAACTCCATATTTTGTACTTATATTTGGTGGGTAGATAGATATACAAGTTATCTACAACTTTCATGTTTTGACCAAAGTTTGTATCTCACTTTAAACTAGGGTTTCCAAATCGGTAGTGTTGAGATGTTGGAAAATGGCACACTTTGGTAAAATTAAAATATCTCGAGTTCTACTTATGCAAATGAGTTGAAACCAACTTTGGATGAAATATAACACAACAAGATAAATCTGGACATAACGATCATGCTTAGATCAATTTTTTACATTGACTTATGGCATTCCAACTTTCAGGGCAAAAACATCTATGTTCTCAAAAATCAAGTCTCTTAGGGTCCAAGTCTTCTACTTATGTCATGTCAAGTTTTTGTTCCATTTGTTTGCATGCTTGAGTTTTAGACATGAATATTAAGGTTCCAGCACACTTCTAGTTCATCAAATTCAAAAATAACAACACACAACAACATCTCATATCATCCACAAACACAACAGCCCCTATTTTGTTACTACGACGCCTTTTCGATTTGTTTTCGATTTTTTATTTTTAAAGTGTTTAAAGAGATGAGTTGAGGGATATTTTTAGGGATATTAGATATAAGGTTTATAGATTTACTTACTTCTTTGAGGGCTCAAGGGATGGTGGTATGGAAGGACTTAGTTTTAGGAAAACACCTCTTGATTTCTTAGCGGCCTTCTTCCTTCTTTCTCATTCCTTTTCTCCCTCAAACTTATAGAACACTTCAAGAACTATAGAGGTCTAGTCCCTCACCTCTCTTGAACGAAATTATGAAGGAAAGAAGAAGGTATTTATCTTGGTTTATATAGGCAAAGGTTATGGGACATGGAGGGAACAAGAAGTACCATGCAAAGACTTTTCTTCTTTTTAATTAATGAGATTTGAGTGAATTTAATGGGTGTAACTTTTGAGAGCTAAATATCAGACATGGGGAAGATAAATACAGCTAGGAGGCTGTTTGGGGGACAAAAACCTGACCCCACATCAATCAAGAGATTTTGCATTGGTTTGCGAGCCCTTTTGTGCAAGAAAATACATTAAAAGTTAATTTGATGTATCTTTTTAGTGTCTTTTCCTACTGAGAGCTATTATTTTAGTATATTTATGATAAATATAGTATTCGCATGAATTATCATAGTTTTTATAGCAATTAATTAAATATATGTAGTCTTTTAAGTCAAATTAAGTTATTTTGGTAATATATAAATTTTTGACTTATTTGTTGTGTATGAACTTCAATTATAATCTGTTTGCTTTTACTGACCTATAACACTATATTATTATGTATATTACTTGTTCAACAAGTATTGGATCATCATAATGTTTAATTTAATAGCTTTCTCATTATTTTAAGCTAAAAAGAAAGTAAAAAGTCACTTTTTGGCACACTTCTTAAGGTAGTCGGCCACTAAGGGGTATTTTTGTCATTTTTGATGTTATTTTGTCCTTCTCTATTTTATTGTACATAATTACTTAATTTAGGGTATCTATGTTTCAAAATTTAGAATTTTAGCACTTTTTGCTGTACTATAGGCAAAACGGTCATTTTACCCTACTTACGAGAATTTTTTATTTTTAACTCATTATTTCATGATATTTACTTTATTTAGAATATTGAGAAACTCTCCGGGTGCTAAGGTTTTGTTGCCTGAGTTTTGGACCTTTTTGGGATTTCCAAGCCGAACGTAGGGTTTTGAACCTCGTCCGCACTCTATAGCCTTGTGAACTATCCATCACTAATACTAAGGTCCGAGCAAGATCTTTACACAGGTCGTTATTAAATGGGTTATTACAACTAATGTCTGTACCGGGTGGTTACAAGTAATATTTATGCAACGACTCGCCCGAGCCTCAAAATAGGTTTGGAATTAGTTTTATATCACGACTCACAAGAGCCAGGAAAACAATTTGAAAATAGTTTTTTGTACATACAAATATACTACAATGCTTCACATACAAAGATCGACTCCCACGAGTTCACAAGCAACAGAAATGTAGATACATCGACTCCCACAAGCCTAAGCAACAACAAGTATATGTATGCAGAACATATATATATATATATCGACTCTTACAAACCCCAACAACAGTTTTACGATATCACGGTGACACACACACCCAACACAAGAATTTTCTCAGACTCTCAGCGAAGGACCACTGTCCCATCCAATATACTTCTCGGGCTTTCACCGAAGGACCATAGTCCCAACTAATGCACATCTCGCGCTTTCACCGAAAGACCACAATCCTAACTAATACTTATTTATGGCTTGTACCGAATGACCACAGTCCCATCTAAAACACCTTTTTGATCTCTCACCGAAGGCCCGCAAACCCATCTAATGTACATCTCGAACTTTCACTGAAGGACCACAGTCCCATCTAAAACACATCTCGGGCTCTCACTGAAGGATCGTAATCCCATCTACTTTATCGTTAACCAGGGTTAACGTTCATCCAACCATTTTCTAGGGCTTTCACCGAGGGACGATAGTCCCATCTAATACACCTTTTCTACACATATACGTCTCACCACATGCATGAATAAAACTATAGTTTTAATGCATAAAACCACGTAAAATACTACGTTTCACATAACAGCACCACATGCCCCAGAACCAGACGTCCACTCACCAGATAACCCGTCCTCTCACCAGGATAACCAACAACACAGAAAACCAAAACCTAACCCGAAGGCCAACACCGCCCAAACACTTGAGCGCTCAACCACCGCTCGAGCGGTCCCCTACCGATATACATCTCTGCCACACTACCACTCGAGCTCTCATCACTGAGTGATAACCAAACGAAGAAACGAAACCAAATCCCCACATGAAGTGACCAACACCCTCTTCGTGACTTCAATTGATAGGACCCTATAATCTAATTAATTGAAAAATCACTAGAGGAGAGCAGTCGATTGAGCCCCATAACCCAGTCGACCGAGAGGCCACCACACGACCACAAAAAATACAACAAAACACCCCAAGGAACACGAAACTTGATAAAAGTTCCACTAAGGATGAAAAAAAACATTTTTCCAATGCATTCGACCAAAAACCGTTAAAAAATGGTTAATAAATTTTGATATACCCTCACTATTTTGATCATAACTTTTTTTACAAAAATAATATTATTTTGATAGAGGTGCCATTAGAAAGAAGACTTTCAGGGCTTCAAATTGAATATAAGAATGACCCAATTCCGAGTCCGGATGAGAAAGATATGATCAAAAGAAAACGGCTCTATGTAGCTAGTCCGCTCGAGCGGACATCGAGCGCTCGAGCCAGCAAGCACCTGAGAAAAACCCAAATTTTCCTATTTTTGAGTTCCAAGCCCCAAAAACTCTCAAGCACTCACTATGATGCTTGAAAACACACTTAAACCTACCAATTTGCATGTTTTCGACACCCACGAACATACGCAAATTCAAACTATCAAGAACCACCAAAAGAAACATTCAAACTCCGGTTCCATCCAACCGAAATCAACACAAAACACCTTTTTAAACCAAAACATGATTTGTCGAAACATAAATCGATTTTTTATGCATTTTTAGCTGGAAAAAATACATACAATTACATGTAACACCCTTATAAGATATGAGAGTCTATGATCCTACCTCGTTGAGTCAAAAACTTGACGTCTCGATCTATGTGGAAAATCAAACTTCGCCGGAATAAAATTTCGTCTGGAGGAACGTGTAGCCCCCGAGAAGTTAGAGATAAAGAAGAGAGAAAAAGAGAAAACTTAGCTGAGAAGATTTAAAAATATCTTTTAAAAATATCTAACGCGAGATATTTATAGGCTACGAAAATATCTTCTTTTTTTAAAAAAAAACGTGCATCATAGTATCCAACGGCCCAGAGAACCAACCCCACATGTATATCTAACCCCTATCATACATCAAAACGAATATAAACATGCTGAAACAAAATAATAAACACGCGTCGAAAAATGCCAAAAAAGAAAACGGGTCAGGGTCTCACAATTGTACCCGCTTAAAAGAATTTCGTCCCCGAAATTCAGCACAAGGTCAAAAAGAAACAACCCCATCGATCACCATCAACACAGGCACGAGAGGCGGTCAGCCAAACCATTCTTAGGACATGGTCAAACAAGGTCGTGCATTCTAAACAACGGCTAACTACCTCAAAGAAACGGGATGTACAACTCGGTCCCAACCTTACATCCACACCAACTGGTGTCTCAACACCCAACACACAACCCACGGAGTCCATTACCAACTCCCCAAACAGATGAAATGAAACAACACAAAGCTCCCGTGCCCATAAGAACACTGGCCTAAAGTTTACATACTCAAAAAGTACCTCTACTCATATAGCCGCATCATCAGGCACAACTGGTGCCTTGGAAGAACTGGGATCTGTAAGGACATACGCTCGACCATGCATCATCCTAGTCTGCCCTCCATACCCTGGGACTGGCGGCATTCGTACAGACTATACTGAAGCACCGCAGTCTGTCACCCTAGAAGTCTGTACTGCTGGCTGCTAATAACCTCGTTGGTCCTGCACCGGTGAGACGACTGGTGCACCTGTCGTGCTAGGCACATTACCTCCCTTAGGGTAGTTCCTGTGATTATGCCCAGGTTGGCCACACTCATAACATAACAGCTCTCTCCCCTATGGTTGAACCAATATTGAACCCTGGGACTACTTCCACTGAGGGTAATCCATCACACGATGCCCAGGCTGTCTGCACCGGAAGCAACGGAACTCATACTACTCTGGCCTCCTGGATGAAGCCATTAATGGTACTGGCACAGAAAACTGCTGTCGTGACCCAGATGGGTGGAAACTAAGGCTAGAGGACTTCTGCCTCTTGCTGGAGTGCCCACCTGACTGTACCTCAGTCCCACCTTGCAGTGCCCTGACCTCCTTGGTACCTCAAATCTCGCTCAAGGTATTCTCAATTCTCGCTGCCGACTCCACCAGCTCTGTGAAAACATGCAGCCCCATCCCTGCCACTCTCTCTCTAATCTCCAGCCTCAAGCCCTACTCAAACCTCCTCAATCGCATCATCTGTGCCCAACAACTCTGGTGCAAATCAGGACAGACTGGTGAATCTGGCCTTATGCTGAACAATGCTCATTGCCCCTAGGTGAGAGCGTAAAACTCCACCCAGTATAGATCTCTGAATGACGCTGGAAAATACTTCTCCAGAAAAATCCCAATGAAAGATGCCGATGTGCCCTCTACAGTGTGTATGGAAAATTTTCACCACTCGTGAGCATCCGCTCTCAACTAGATGGTAGCAAAAGGAACCCGCAAATCATCCTCTATAATCTGTAATGTATCGAGGATCCGAGTCACCAACTCCAACCACTCGATAGCTACTGTCGGATCAGGATCCCTAGCAAAGGTAAGAGGATCCATACGTCTAAACTCCCGCATCGCCACTGTTGCCCTCAACTCGGGCTCTCTCCCTCTCCCATGGAGGTCTCAACTAGCTGATCAATAGAGCCAACCAACGCACGCAGCAACCCTACCGCGTTAACAGGTCCTTATGGAGCATTTGCATTCCCAGCATCAGGGATAGGCACATCCCCTTGGCCAAAACCATAGCCTCGACCATGGCTTCATCCTCTCCTCGCAGACATCACGTCTATATGAAAGGAAAGACAGAATATAAGATACATCACTTCGCATGAAGATAAATGCTAACCACATAGCATGCTAACACATAGCCACATAGGTTCATGCTAAACAAAACTCACACACCGAGGAGAACCGACAAGAACGACACATCCATTTGAATAACTTGCTCAGATTTCTTGTCAGAAAACACGTCGGCCAAACACATTTCTAACTCGGCTTCCAAGCTTGTTAATCCAAATGCCTGAAGGCGAGACTAATCATTCCTAAGGTTTAACCCCCATGCTCACATATACACAACATTCACACATATCATGCTCATGCTATCACAATAGCTAAACACATGCAATCAAGCACACACAATCAACCTCACCCGGTGATGCACCCTTTTTTCACGGCTCTTAAGTATTCAAACCCAAAGCCCTAATACTAAGTTATCACGCTCCAAACTCCAAGCCACGTGAAACACCCATAAACAACCATACATAACACACAACCTGATGTTATACTCTCAAATAAAAATATACATGCATTGTATATAATCGCCAACAAGCTTACAAACGCGGTTCTAACACCGCAAACATGTAATAACATACATGATCCATAAGAAACAAAAAGAAAGATTAAAATCTTCTGCCCCTCTGGCACCTCCAGATCAACCAGCGTGATCGGTACCTGAAAAATATTTTAAATCCCACACCGTGAGCCAAAGCTTAGCAGAAACTCGGCAAACATGAAATATAAGCGAAACATGATAGCAAGTAACATGTATGCAATGACTCGCCCCAGCCTCAAAATGGGTTTGAAAATAGTTTTAGATCACGACTCACAAGAGGCTTGAAAACAATTTGAAAACGGTTGTGTACATACAAATATACTACAATGCTTCACATGCAAAGATCGACTCCCACAAGTCTACATGCAACAGAAATCTAGATACATCGACTCCCACGAGCCTAAGCAACGACAAGTACATGTATGCAGAATAGGTATATATATATATCGACTCTTACAAACCTCAACAATAGTTCTGCGATATCACGATCACACACACACCTAACACACGGATTTTCTCAGACTCTCACCAAAGGACCAATGTCCCATCTAATACACTTCTTGAGCTTTCGCCGAAGGACTATAATCCCAACTAATATACTTCTCAGGCTTTCACCGAAGGACCACAGTCCCAACTAATACGCATCTTGGGCTTGCACTGAAGGACCACAGTCCCATCTAAAACACCTTTTTGATTTCTCACCAAAGGCCCACAGACCCATCTAATGTACTTTTTAGACTTTCACCGAAGGACCACAGTACCATCTAAAACACATCTCAAGCTTTCATTGAAGGATCGTAATCCCATCTACTATACCGTTAACCAGAGTTAACATTCATCCAACCATCTTTTCGGGTTTTCATCAAAGGATGACAGTCCCATCTAATACACCTTTTCTACACATATACATCTCACCACATGCATGAATAAAACTAGAGTTTTAATGCATAAAACCACGTAAAACACTATGTTTCACATAATGGCACCACATACCCCAGAACCAGACGTCTACTCATCGGATAACCCATCCTCTCACCTGGATAACCAACAACACAAAAAACTAAAACCTAATCTGAAGGCCAACACCGCTCAAATGCTCGAGCGCTCAACCATGGCTCGAGCGGTCCTCTACCGACATACATCTCTGCCACACCACCATTCGAGCGCTCATCGCTGGGTGAAAAACCAAACGAAAAAATGAAACCAAACCCCCACATGAAGTGACCAACACCCTCTTCGTGACTTCAATTGACAGGACCCCATAATCTAATTAATTGAAAAATCACTAGAGCAGAGCAGTCAATTGAGCTCCATAATAGTCAACCGAGAGGCCACCACACGACCACAAAAAATACGACAAAACACCCCAAGAACACAAAACTTGATAAAAGTTCCACTGAGGATGAAAAATAACCTTTTTCCAATGCAATCGGCCAAAACGGTTGAAAAATGGTTAATAAATTTTGATATACCCTCACTATTTTGATCATAACTTTTTTTACAAAAATAATTTTATTTTGAGAGAGGTTTCAATGGAAAGAAGACTTCCAGGGGTTCAAATTGAGTATAAGAACGACCCAATTCCAAATTCGGAAGAGGAAAATATGATCAAAAGAAAATGGCTATGCGCAGCTAGTCTGCTAGAGCGAACATCGGGCGCTCGAGCGAGCAAGCACCCAAGAAAAACCCAAATTTTCCCATTTTTTGAGTTTAAAGCCCCCAAAACTCTCAAACACTCACTATGATACTTCAAAACACACATAAACCTACCAATTCGCATATTTTCGACACCCACGGACATACGCAAACTCAAACCATCAAGAACCACCAAAAGAAACATTCAAAACCTGGTCCATCCAACCGAAATCAACAAAAAATGCCTTTTTAAACCAAAATTCGATTTGTCGAAACATAAATCGGTTTTTTATGCATTTTTAACTGGAAAAGACGCATTCAATTACACGCAGCACCCTTATAAAACATGAGAGTCAAGGATCCTACCTCATTGAGTCAAAAACTCGACGTTTCGATTTATGTGCAAAATCGAACTTGCCGAAATAAAATTCTGTTCGAATGAACACGTAGCCCCCAATGCCAATAATAAGGATCCATTGTTGGATCATCGAAAGCCAAGCCCCGGGCCCCTGAGTAGTTAGAGAGAATGCAGAGAGAAAATGAGAAAACTTAGCTGAAAAGTTGTGAAAATATCTTTTAAAAATATCTAACGTGAGATATTATAGGCCACGACAATATCTTCCTTTTTTTTAAAAAACGCACATCACAATGCCCTACGGCCCCGAGGACCAACCCCACATGCATATCTAATCCCGATCATGCATCAAAACACATATAAACATGTTGAAACAAAATGATAAACACGCGTCGAAAAACTGTGAAAGCTTTCTCTCTCTCTCTCTCTCTCTCTCTCTCTCTCTCTCTCTCTCTCTATAGAAAGATAAAAAACCCTAGCCTTCTCTATACCTTTTGACTTGCTTCGGGCTTGGTTTTTGATGTTGCGAGGGTGGAACGGTGTTCTCCTCGCCAAGGGCTTTGCGTTCATCAAAACAGAATCTTGTTTCGACGACTTTGATTTTTTGCCGGTGGTTAAAGCTTCAAATTTTTAACTACATACGATAGGATTAGACTCTCTTGCATTAAAAGCATGTTATATGTGATTATATACATTTTTACCATTTTAAAATTCTATAGATGTTGGATTTTGTATTTAAACCTTGTTTGGTTGGATGAAAAGAATGTTTTGCTATCCTAAGGTTTATTACAAAGTTGGCAAATGCATGCATCCGTGATTTTCAAAAGGAAGAGTTTTTAAAAATCCAAAGGAATAGTGAATGTGTTGCGAAAACATGATTTTTCATGTTCTGAGCTAACCTTTGGAGTTGAGCCTTGGTTTAAATGATGTGGTTGAAATGGCATAAACA
The DNA here is from genome assembly GCA_034768845.1 of Heliamphora exappendiculata. NCBI lineage: Eukaryota > Viridiplantae > Streptophyta > Magnoliopsida > Ericales > Sarraceniaceae > Heliamphora > Heliamphora exappendiculata. The sequence continues at coordinate 28,746 of JAOTRH010320768.1, forward strand.
TTTTGAAAATGTTGGTTGATTTCCATGGTTATATGGATAATGTAGCTGTGTGCCTTAGATATTTTTTACATAGCTGTGTGCATACAAATATTTTGATAATCGTGTCGTGTGCCTTATTAACGATTCAATAGATGTTCTATAACTATATGCGTATACGTGGACCTCAATTACTTTTCGGTGAAAGTCTAAAAACTTGTGCAAGATAGGTGCTTCGCTCCTTTAGGGCAATCCTCGTAAATAAAGTGTTAGCCCCATTATGAGACGTTTGTTATTGTAGTAATGTATAGAGCTTGTCATTATTTTGCAGGTTATTAGATACCCCAGAACTAGGTTAATGGGTGAGGGTCTATAGTTATTACCTTTGTTCTCGGAGCGACAAGGTTGGTATATAGGAATCATTGGTGGCTGTAAAAACCTGGTTGGAGAATAACGTGTTGTTTATGTTTATTAAACTGTTGGACGTTATTGGATTATATGAAAACTTGTGGTTTTGAGGATGAAAAATCATTTTAAGACTTGTGTAGCCGAGTTGTTTATATAATCCATGATTGCATGTTATACTTTTAATTCATACTAGTCTATTCCTATTGGAATTCGGCTCACGTTGTTGGATTTAAAACCTTTCAGGTGAAAATGATCATGTGGTTTGATTTGGCAGAGCCCTAGAGGTGGCGCGATACAAAACTCTTCGTTTTTGTTGGTCGGTAGTTTATTCCGATTTTGATCTTTGATCATGTAAATGTGTAATATGTTTTAGGCATGAAAGTATATGTTTTGTAAGCCTTAAGGCCATGATACCAATGTATGTATATTTGTATGTGTCATGCTCCAAAATTCAGGGTCACGCGAAAAAGTTCATCAACACCATTTAATATAAGAGATAAGTTTTATACATAAAACCATCCGAATTTAAAATGAATACCCGAGGTTTGTCTCTCAATACAATCCATACAAGCATAAAGTAAATCGCCTCAAGGCGTACAACACAAGATTTTGACAAAAATGAAAACTAACCCATAGTCTTCCGCCACCTCAGGTAGCACTAGATCATCTCCTCATGATCATCAACATCATCACCAGAAAAAAGTTTTAACAAAATCCCACCATTTGAGCTGAAGCCCAATAGGAAAAGACTATGATGCAATAATACAGGATATGCAATCACATAGTATAAAAATAAACTCAACCACCCAAGCCTCAAAAAGGTTTTACGTCATAAAATCCCAAGTTTTCACATCTGATTCCCAAACATTCAACAATGCACAAAACGTTTAACAGTTACAAAAAAAAAAGTAACAAAACGTTATTTTCCCTCTCGGAACACACAACCGAGGTAACAAGTAAATAATTCCTATGTACCGACTCTGTCATCCACACAGACAAAGGCAACAACTATAGACTCCAGCCCATTACCGCTGCAGGTAATGACAAGTTCTATACGGAGTCACGACAACGACCACTTAGTTTACGGGTACAACACCCGAGTGTACTAAGCACCACCGTCTCGTTTACGGTGATTAGCCCAAAGGTACGCAAGCACCTACGCTGCGCACGTTTACAAACATCCACCTAGGAGTAATGTAAGCCCAAATCCACATACGCACTGTCACGCCCCAAACATCCGGGTCACGCGAAAACCCACCAAAACACCCATTTATGAAAATAAGGTTTTCATAAGAAATCAAAATGTACAACGTTTAAAAAAAAGATTCCCACAGTTCAACTCTCATAAACTGTAAAACATGCATTCTCATACATGAATAAACATATCGCCGAAAGGCATACAAAACCAGCCTCAATCGACGTCACATGTATAAGTACACGTCTCAAAAAGAAAAAAACTACAGCAAGTCTTCAATCACCTCTACAACTAGGTCAACTCATCATGCTCACCTGAAAATGTTTTACAGCAAAATCCCACACAGTGAGCCGAAGCCCAATAGAACATAGACAGTAAAACTATAAAGCAGGCTATGCAATTATACACACACGGGCTCAACCACGGGAGCCAAAATGGTTTTTCTTTCAAAATCACAAGTTTTTCATCAGACTATCACGAGTCTCGAAAAGGTTTTATCTCATAAAATCCCACATTTCCATCCTTTAAACTGTGCATATCATCCTAACAGATATCATGCAACATTTAAGGGGAAAGCTGTAAATAAATAGTAGCTCCACTCGGGTCACACAATCGAGGAGAAATATGTAAATGAAATCCTATGTACCGACTCTGTCATACCAACAAAGGTAACAACTATAGACTCCTGCCCATTACCCTAGTCCTGAACCACTTAAGGCATGCTAGGTAATGACAAGTTCTATACGGAGTTACAATAACAACGCCATTCACGGAGGCAACTGACTTCTTTACTGATTTCTATGACCGATGGGAAAGCACCCAAACCACGCACTTGTTTCTTTGTGGTTTTCCACGATCGATGGACGAAATATAACCAAACCACGTGGTTTGTTATGAGAAGGAATTATATCCTAGTTGACTGCATCGGACACTCCACAACAGAATGGTGTAGCAGAAAGAAAGAATATGACTCTTATAGAGATGGTAAGGTCGATGATGAGTTATTCGGAATTACCCAATTCATTTTGAAAACTTGAATTAAAGACAGCGGCTAATATTCTAAACTTGGTATCTTCTAGGTCAATACCTTTAACTCCCACAGAATTGTGGACTAGGCGCAAGCCTAGTCTAAGACATATTCGGATTTGGGGGTGTCCAGCACATGTGCTGAAAGGGAATGCGAATAAGTTAGAACTGAGGACAGAAGTCTGTTTCTTTATCGAGTATCCCAAGGAAGCGAAGGGTGATTTATTTTATAACCTTAAGGATCAGAAGGTCATTGTTAGTACTGATGCCGATTTTTAGAAAAGAATTATATTATGGATCGGAGGCCCAAAAGTAAAATTATTCTAGAAGAATTGGGAGAAAATACCAGTAGAATTGAAGAGGAACCAAAAGTTATTGATATTCCATTGCCTCGTCGTAGTGAGACAATTATTGGGATAGGTGAAGATCCTGAACCAGATCAGGGTGCTACAATTAACATGCCAGATAAGCATGTGGGTAATGGTGAACAGGGTTCAGATTCTGCACAATGCGTTATTGCTAGTACACAGACGCAGATAATGTCTCATCGTAGTGGGAGGGTTGTTCAACAACCTGATCGGTATATGTTCTTGGAAGAGTCTTTTGACAAAATTCCAATAGAACTGGATATCGAACCTTGTAACTACAATGAAGCACTTCATGACAAAGATGCAGATTTTTGGCAAAAGGCTATGAATTCAAAGATGGAATCTATGTATTTAATAAGTCTGAAAACTTGTAAAATCATCTAAAAGGATAAAATTCATCAGATGCAAGTGGATCTATAAGAGAAAGAGAGGAGCAAACGGAAAGATAGAAACCTTCAAAGCTAGGCTTGTTACAAAATGGTTCACTCTGAAAGAAGGGATCAATTATGAAGAAACCTTTTTGTCGGTAGTCATACTTAAGTCTATCCGAATTCTCTTATCCATTGCGGCTCATTTCGATTATAAAATTTGGCAAATGGATGTCAAGACAGCTTTCCTTAATGAAAGTCTTGACGAGTGTATCTATATGATACATCCAAATGGTTTCATAGCAAAGGGTCAAGAGTACATGTTATGTAAACTTAAGAGATCCATTTATAGACTTAAGTAGGCATCGAGGTCTTGAAATACTCGATTTGATCAAGCCATAAAGTCTTATAATTTTGATTAATGTCCAGATGAATCCTGTATGTACAAGAAGCGTAATAGAAGCATGGTAGTCTTTCTAGTACTTTATGTAGATAATATCTTGCTCATCAAAAATGATGTGAATATGTTATTTTCAATAAAAGTATAATTATCTGAGCAGTTCGATATGAATGACTTGGGAGAAGCTAGTCACATCCTTGGAATCAAGTTTTTGTGAGATCGAAAACAAAGGATGTTGGGCTTATCGCTAGAAAAGTATATCGATGACATACTTGCTCGTTTTAGCATATAAGATTCCAAGAAATGATTTCTCCCTTTCTGATATGGAATCACTCTATCTAATGATCAGTGTCCTAAGACACCTGATGAGATAGAGAAGATGAAGGTGGTTCCTTATACTTTAACAGTATGAAGCATAATGTATGCTATGCTTTGTACCAGACCCCACATCTATTTTGTTGTTGGCATAGTTAATAGATATCAATCTAATCCAAGACATGAGTATTGGACTACGATAAAGAACATAATTAAGTACCTAAAAAGGATTACAAATTATGTGTTGATTTACTAGGCAGACAATCTATTACCTTTAGGGCACACATACTTGAATTTCTAGTCGGATAAAGATTCCCGTAAGTCTACCTCAGTATATGTGTTTACCTTGAGAGGTAGAACTATAAGTTGAAAGAGTATCAAGCCGTCCTGCATTATTGACTTCACCTTAGAGGCCGAGTACTTGGCAGCTTCTAAAGTAGTCAAGGAGACCGTTTGGCTCATGAACTTCCTGTTGGGTCTAGTTATGGTACCGTTAGTTTAATCGATTATTACACTTTATTGTGATAATAGCGGAGCGGTTGTAAACTTGAAGGAGCCAAAAGTCCACAAGAAAGGAAAACACATTGAGCGTAAGTATCACTTGATACGAGAAATTATATAGAGGGGTGATGTTGATATGAAGAAGATTGTATCAGGGGATAACCTTGTAGAAACTTTTTTAAAGAGCCTACCGATTAAGACTTTTGATAGTCATGTAGAGGGCATGGGAGTCAAATATATGGCAGCATGATTTTGAGTATAAGTGGGAGATTGTCAGAGCTGTATACTAAAAATCATGAATTTTATTTGGTTTTAGTATTTAATTTTATTTTTAATAAAATTATTTTTTCATTTTATGAAAATCTTAATGAGCAATGAATGCAATAGCATTTTGTTAATGTTGTAAATGGCTGTCCTTTATTTTGTATAGTATTTTAATCTGGTGTGTAAGTACGACTAGCACAAAGAAGACCAGAATATAAGTTTTTGTTCATAGTTTATATGAAATTGAATAAACCATTGATACAACTGTAGTATAGAGTTTTAGTAGATTTATATTCGTTACGAGAAATAGATAATAGCGTTATCTATTGTTTCAACTGTTTGTGCTAGTACACTTTGTGTGTATTAAACATGACCACATTAGAGTAATTAATGTTATATTGACTATATAAATTAATTCAAATTCCAAGATTATTATGGGTGCTTATGCTTTAAATCCCGAAAGAATTATTATTTGCGTATATTTAATATTCGTTGTTTTGATTCATTAGAGGGTGCGATACTTTATGGGTCAATAGTCCTAGTGAATTGGATATCAGTATTAATTATATGGTGAATATTAATTATTGATGGAATTCACGTTTTGATTGTTCGGGATTGATGATACCTCCTTAAGGAATATTATAAGTTTTGATTATCTAGTCGGCAAATAAGTTAAGCAAAAGGGCTTAAAGAATTTTAACAAATCGATTAAATTAAATTATCAGTAATTAAATTTAATTGGTGGGTGTCGAGAATTTTAACGTGGGGAGATAGTTAAGCAATTAATAATAGGAGATCGAATAATCAGTTTTGAGAATATAGCTGGGAATGCAATTATGATTCTTTAGTGGTATAAATTGTAATTTATGTTTTTATGAAATTACCTCAGGGGCAGGCAAATTTTCATAATTATATTAGAAATCTAAGTCATATTTACTCCGCAGTCCCTGTTGTAGCCCTATATATATGCTGTTATGCTAAACATAAATCATAATTCGTCTTTTAAGACTAGGATTTTCACGTATTCCCTATTATGATTAGTTTAGCAAGTTCAAGTTCACGAAGGATCGTAGCCTACTCTACGTTCGTGACTCGCATCGAAAATAAAATAGAAGGCTTGATCGGGGCTTCAACTCAAAGAATTCACATTCATGGTTGTTGCAGTAACTGAAATTAATCTACCATATTTCGAAAAGCATAATCTCGAATCTAACTTTGGGAGTATAGATTTTATTTTCATCATTCGACATCAAAAAATTTTAATTTAGAGCCTGTTTCGGCGATTGTCTGTCCAATAATTTTTTATCGAAAAATCATATTCAAATCAATGATATTGACAGTTTGCCTCCAGTAGCTTTAGGAGGTTGTTGAATTTGATTTTTGTATTAGGGAGACAGAGGAGGGTGCGACCTTATTTTTAGGGGTTTCACAACCCATGTTGATTACCCGTGTTCTGGAGGTTCAATAGACAGATCAGGAAGCTTAAATGTTGTGAGATCGTGTTGCTAGCGAGGAAGACACTAATGGATGGGTTGTGAGCCCGAATTAGGATTTGAGATTTACTGGGAGAGTGTTTGTGCTAGAGTCATGCCATGACTATGTGTTATGTGATTTCCACTATTCTCGTCTTACAGTGCACCTGAGAGGCACCAAGATGTATCATGATCTGTGCTGTTAGTTATGATGGAAGGGGATGAAGAGGGGGATGTAGTTCAATTTGTTTCTCGGTGTCTCACTTGTCAGCAAGTGAAGGTAGAACACCAGACGCTAGCAGAGTTGCTACAGTCGTTGCCAATATCGGAATGAAAGTGGGAGAACATCACGATAGATTTTGCATCTGGACTTTCGCGAATTCCTAAGGGGCATGACGCTATTTGGGATATGGTTGATAGACTGATGAAGTCTGCACATTTTCTTACCAAACATGTGAAGGATTCTATGGACAAGTTGAGAATGTTGTATGTTAGTGAGATTGTTTGGTTACATGGAGTGCCTGTATCTATTATTTTCGATTGAGACCCGCGTTTCACGTCACACTTTTGGCAGAGGCTTTAGTCAGCTTTAGGGACTAATCTACTTTTCAGCACTGCTTTTCATCCTCAGACGGATGGTCAGTCTGAACATAGTATACAGATTTTGGAAGACATGCTGAGAGCTTATGTACTTGATTTTTGGGGTTCTTGGGAGGATCATTTGTTGTTGTCAAATTTTGCGTATAACAATAGCTATCAATCTATCATTGGGATGGTGCCTTTCGAGGCCTTGTATGGCAGGCCATGTAGGTCGGCAGTATGTTGGATAGATGTGGAAGAAGCAGCAGTTTCGGGACCCGACTTGGTATGGGAGACAATGAAAAAGATTATCATGATTCGCCAACGCTTGGTGATGGCTCAAAGTCGTCAGAAGAATTATGCAGAACAAAGGAGGAGGCCTTTAGAGTTTGAGGTGGGGGACCACGTATTTTTTAAGGTTTCGCCATGCCAAGGTTTAATGAGATTTGGTCGTAGTGGGAGGTTGTTGCTGCACTTTATTGGACTGTTTGAAATCCTTGAGAGGGTCGGGGAGGTGGCATACTGTCAGGCTTTTCCTTCTCAGTTGTCATATGTGCACAATGTGTTTCATGTTTTCATGCTTTAAAAATACGAGCCCGACCCATCACACATACGATAGGATTCTAGACTCTCTTGCATTAAAAGCATGTTATGTGTGATTATACGCATTTTTACCATTTAAAAAATGCTCTAGATGTTGGATTTTGTGTTTAAATCTTGTTTAGTTGGATGAAAAGTATGTTTTTCTATCCTAAGGTTTATTACAAAGTTGTTGAACGTTATTAGATTATATGAAAACTTGTGATTTTGAGGATGAAAAACTGTTTTGAGACTTGTGTAGTCGAGTTATTTATATAATCGGTGATTGCATGTTATGGTTTTATTTCATGCTAGTCTATTTTTATTGGGTTTCGGCTCACGTTATTGGATTTAAAACCTTTTAGGAGAAAATGATCATGTGATTTGATCTGGAGGATCCCTAGAGGTGGCAGGATACAAAACTTTTACTTTTTGTTGTTCGGTAGTTTATATCGATTTTGATATTGGATCATGTAAACGTGTAATATGTTTTCGACTTGAAAGCATATGTTTTGTAAGCCTTAAGACCATGATACCAATGCATGAATGTTTATATGAGGATGAGAGGAATCATGGGTTGGTGGTTTTAATTCCATGGTTGTATGAAATGGTTTTTGATTGGTTAGTTTCAACGTTATAACAAATGATTTTCGGTTAGATTTATGCTTAATATCAAATCATGTACCTCGAGGAAGGTTTTGAACCTTAATTTTGCATGTTTTAGATTGATTAGTTATGCCTTGAAAGTTTTTAAAAAGGTTGAAAAATGGTTAAGTGTTGGAGTTCAAAAGTTGGGTTTTGAAAATTAGTCTAGAGCCAGACCGCTCGAGCCGTCTAACAAGCAGTCAATGTGAGCCTTCAGTTGTTTCACATGTGAGTGAAAGAATGCGCACAAGTGAGGACCGCTCGAGCGGAATTTTGACCAATCGAGCGGTCTGGGCAAACTTTGAAAATTTTTGTTGTTTTGTTTTACAAGCTTAGCTCTTGGGGACCTTGACCATATTCTTTTGGGTGCTTCTTTTACCTAAAATAAACCCTCAAAAGTGCGTTTTTCAAATGCTTTAAATTTATTTTTTTGACTTACATTTTTAACCCGTTTGGGTGGTTTTAGTGGATCTTGGTATCACAAAATGAATTTTTCTTGAGCGGTTCATGTGACTCTAATTTTAGGGCGTGACAGTTACCACTACCAGATCACCACCACTCCCTACCATTGCCACCAGATCGCCACCACTACTAGATCTCGGTGGCATTGATCTCGTCGACGTCGCTTCTGCCTATGTAGATCTCAACGGAGTTTTTGCCGGTGTGGATCTCACTCGTGTGGATCTCGACGGATAAAAGGAGGAAAAGATAAATGAGACATTTTCTACATGTAACTAAAATATTTAATTTTTTCACAAATAAAACATTGGTTTTAGAAGAAGAAATGAGACATTTCGTAAAAAATGTCTCATTTTGATTGTATTGTGAAAATACATAGATATCGAAGAAATGGGATCTTTCATAATAAAATGAGACATTTGGTAAGAAATGTCTCCTTTTGATTGTACTATGAAAATACATAGAGATCGAAGAAATAAAACATTTTATAACAAATGTCTCATTTTTTATTGTGTTGTGAAAATACAGAGAAATTAAAGAAATGAGACATTTCATAACAAATGAGACTTTTTATAACAAATGTCTCATATTGATTATGCTGCGAAAACACAAAGAGATCGAAGAAATGAGACATTTTATAACAAATAAGATATTTCATAACAAATGTATGATCTTTAAAATGAGAGATTTCATAACAAATTAGATATTTTATAATAAATGTCTCTTTTTAAAAATGAGAACTCCCACTTTTCAAAATAAATGTCTTATTTTTTTAAAAACATATCAGATTTATGTAATTCGGAAATCCATCACCAAAGCCCTCATTTCATAACAAATGTCTCATTTCGCTATGAACAAGAAATAAGACATTATAACCGCGGTCACATTTATTTTGAAAAAATGAGACATTTTTAAAAGAAAATATACCTCACAAACAAAGAAGTTTCCATTTGTATAAGAGACTCCTAGATTTACGAATCAAAGCAAGCAAAATCCAAACAAAAATGTGAATCACCGTAACTGCCAAAGTGGGGGCTTATCAACAAAAATATGTCTATCATCGATATATCATCTTCCATTATTATCAACAGCGAATTCTCTTTATCTTTGTATCATCATCTTCCACTCCAATGGACCTGTAAATTATGCACTATTTCTCTCTTATTTCTCGTCGATGGAGAGATTGGCGGAAGTGTCCGAGCAAGGGGTGCGAATAGTCTTCGTTTTGTGCAGCAACTACCGTTGCCACCCAGGGTCAACACTTCCCTCACCTGAACCATCACTCAAACCCTAACAGCGGACATGGGAAATTGATTTACATAGGGAAGAAGTGGGAGGGGAATCGCATGAGAAGGCTGGAGGAGGTGGGGAAGATTTTAGGAAAGACCCGATTAAGCTTGGGTTTGGCCTAGATTTTTTTATAGGTTTTTTGGTTTTTTGGAATTTTTACAAAAAAAAGTAAATATAAAAGATGTAAAAAAAATAAATTAATTATAATAGGAGGCCAAATGAGTAAATTTTTTAAGAGACTTGTAAGCTAAAAGCGTTAAAAAAAGTTATCTCAAACATAGGCCAAGGGAGGGGTCCAATTAGTTAGAGAAAGAGTACATTTTGTCTAAATAATTAATAAATTTAAAAAATAAAGCTTTATAAAATATTCAAAAAAATAGTTAGAATTAAAAACAAAACGAAGTAGTCTTTTTTTGCTCTTTTCCATGAATGAAAAGACTTTCTTTTTAGCTCACAAGGCCATCAATTACTTGACCGATAAAGTTAAAATGCAAGAGGGTATTTGCTATACGCATTAAAGTGTAAGACCCTAAATTAATTTCTCCAAAAATAAACTGCTTCGACTTCTACTACCCAAAACGGTGTCCTTATTCTCTTTTTCTCATTTTCTCAAACTGACGCACTCGCACTTACACTTGACGCAGCCATGCTCTCTCTCTCTCTCTCTCTCTCTCTCTCTCTCTCTCTCTCTCTTTCTGTGCTCCTGCTCCTGCTATCTAAATTTAGCACCAAGTATCTCAGTACACTTTTTGGTCTTTCCCTATATACATGTACATGTTCATATATGCACTCAAACGCCCTAGCATATGCATACGCGCCCCCCGAGCGAGCGCGCGTGCGCTCGCGCATATATATATATATAATATTCACAAAAAATATGAGATAGACTTGCGGCAAAAAATATGAGATAGACTTGCGGCGACATGGATTCAACAGATTCATTGACGAATTTTGTGTTCTTTTGGGTAATTAAAATTTTTCGTTTTTTGGTTAGATTTTGTTTTTTTTTTTTTTTTGCTGAATTTCCGGCAAATAAATTGGGCTTGGAGAAATTTAAGGGGTTTCTCTGATAAATTTAGCGATTTGTTATGTTTTTCTCTTTACCTAAATCTGCGGGAGTTTTACTTACCATTAAGATTTTTTTTTTCTATATTTCTGAAAAGATTTTTCGTTATGTTTTTTCTTTCGTATTTTTTATGGATATTCTATTCTATGCCATGTTTTGTCTGGTGATCCCATTTTAGTCAAACAATTGTGATCAATGGCTAAAGTTAGTCAATTACCATATCTGTTATTGTTGTTATTATTTTTTGACTGGTGTTGATTTTCAGCTCCATAGGTTTGTGGTCTGTTAGTTTCTCCTCTGGTTCAAATCTCAATAGAGGATTTGGGCTTTAGGAGCTCTGTGTAAAATCTCTCTCATTCCTATTTCTTTTACTAGATTGAAGTTTCTTCACGGTCAGTATAAAAAAGAGAAGATAAATTACATTTCTGAATCGGATAGCTTAGCATATGCCGCATACGAAGAAAATCTCATTTTCTCCAATATTTTGTGGTCATCGTGGCTGTCATCAGCATCTTTATTTACAGTTGGTACGTTATTCCCTTTCTTTCTTGTACGCTTCATCATTCTAAAGTTGCAAAAAGAGAATATTTTGAGGTATCTATGATTTAATGATATAGAATTCATTCAATCTACAATACAATTTTTTTGGCGTCTGGAACCAAATCAACATCGGGTTCCCTGATCCTTAGGAGATGGATAAAACCATGCTGTAGATTGCAAGCATTGGATGCCTCATTTCATATAAATGCTATTGTCACATTCTCATTGAACTTAGTATTTCTCACTTGGAATTCAATAGTGTTATTACTATTAGATGATTGTTGTCATGCTATGAATCGTTTTTTTTTTTTTTGAATTAGTTGGCTTTATCGTTTGTAGTTGATATTTATTGTTTGTAGTTTTAGCCATAAAGTGTTTTCTTGTGGCATTTGATTTATTTTGTGGATTGTTATGTTTTAGGTAATTATATGAAATCTCATTGACCTTATTGACTTCTGAAGTAGGTTCTGGGTTCCTTTCTAGTGTTATTTTTTTTTCATTATTTTTGTTAGTTCATTTCGAGTATAATTATCACTCCGCTTCTCTACAATTCATCATAAAACTGATGAATGAGGTCTTATGTGGAATTCTTGTTTCTCGCATACTAGTGAGATATTTTGACATGTGAAATTTACTAACCATCCCGTAATACAGACCTTTGGAATTGGAAGAAAGAAAAAGAAGGTGGGGCGCCATTTTTTGAATTATCCCTAGAAAAGGCTCTTAACTCATATGAGCTTCAAATATCATGCTGAGGTTTCTATCTTGCCTCTGGTCGGTTTCTGATACTGATACAACTAATTGTCAATTCCTTTGACTCTTTCTTGTGATTGAGTTGGGAAACTGTTAACCAAAAGAGAACATGAACCTTTTTTATCCACCCGAGATAAATGGTATTGGTGAGTAAAATCTTAAAGGAACAATCTTGAAGGGATGCATAAAGTGCAATGTCAGACCACATTGACCTTTCGGAATTAATTTTGAGGTGTCTCTTAGCTTTAAAGGAATTAAACTTGAATGCATCTAATGGATTTACTGAATTTGAGTGTTATGGTTTGAGGGTTTGTGATAACTACTGGTATAAACCAGCAAAGTGATGCATATCAGCAAAATGAGGTGCTGCACCACAAGGGTGTACAACCAAAGCAATTGAGAACAAATCAGCATATGGAGGCACTGCATCACCAAGAAGGCGCACAACCGAAGAATTAGCTAAGGCCAATGGATTGTTATTCCATCCATAACAAATGGTGCCAGGTGTAATGCCAGATGCTGAGAATACACAGCTTTAGAACATTCCTGGCTAAGAAATTTAGTTTTCACTCAGTTGTATGAAATGCCTTGAGCTTGTATTGCGAGATCAATGAGATGAGAATATTTTTAATCAAACTCCAAATCTCTTCATGGTATCAGAGCATAGAACAAGCTCAAACGAGTAAGCTCATCGATCCTACAATGGCGTCTTCGTCTTCTTCCCTTGTTCCACAAAATCTCAGTTTCTTGATTTCAAATTTGAGCTCCTTCATTACAATTAAGCTTGATTCTACCAATTACATTGTATGGAAGAGTCGGATTTAAAATGTTCTTTGAGCTACCAATCTTCTTGGTATTGTGGATGGCACTGATCCATGCCCTCCTCGACAAATCAAGGATGCTTCTAGACACAAAGTTGAAAATCCTGAAGCTACGAATTGGAAATTGATTGATGGTCATCTCATTAGTTGCCCAACAGCCACTCTGTCGCCATCAATTTATTCCACAATTCTTTCATGAAAAAGCTGCTATGAAGTCTGGACCACTTTGAGTAAGAAATTTACTTATCTCTCAAGATCTTATATCCATCAATTGAAGATTAAGTAAAATCATATCACCAAAGGAACAAAAACCATGGAAGAATATCTCAGTGAGATTCAAACTATTGTTGATCGGTTATCAATGGCGTCATCTCCTATTGATGATGAAGACCTAATCTTAATTGCGCTGAATAGGTTGCCAAAAGAATACGATGCTTTCAAAGCCAACATTAGAACCAAAACACAGCCAATCTCCATGGAGGCAGTATGTGCTCTGCTATGCTCAGAGGCTATACATGTGGAAATAGCTTCAAATCATTCGTCTACCCGTAACTCCAATTTGAATGTAGCCTTTGCTACTATCAAAGGAAAATCCTCTCAAAATTTCCTTCCCAATCTCAATTGAAATAGAGTTGCAAATCACTACACTAGGGGAAGAGGCTCTTTTCGTGGATCATACCAAGGACGATCCTTTGGTATTAGAGGTGGCCGAGGCAAACCCTCTGTGAATTCATATCCTTCATCCTTCTCAAATCAACTTGTATGCCAGATCTGTGGTAAGCCCAATCACAGTGCCTTTGAGTGTTGGTACAGAATGGATCCAACTTTTACTCTTGCAGCTCCGCCAATTGCAACTAACTCTCCAACTTTAAATTTGCCTCAATCAAAAGCCTTTGTTTCATCCACACCATCCTCTATAAATAATTGGTACCTTGACTCGGCTGCAACACATCACATAACTCATGATCTCCAAAATATGCATCTCTATCAACCCTACCAGAATGGCACCCCTGTTACCATTGGAGATGGAATTTCTCTACCTGTCCATCATTCAGGTAAGGGAATCTTATCTACTCCTTACACTTCTTTTTGGCTTCAAAACATTCTTCATGTTCCCCTAATATCTGCAAAATCTTCTTTCTGTTCATAAATTCACCAAAGAGAATAATTGTTTGATCATCTTTGATGCTAACTCCTTCATTCAGGACAAACTCACGAAGAAAAATCTGCATAGTGGTCCCAATGTTCATGGTCTCTACAAGTTTCGTTCACCATCGCCTACAATTTCTACTCACACTGCTTCTTTGGCTTCAGTTAGTGCTTCAATGGATTTTGTATTAGGGTTGTATACTGAAAATCATGGTTTTTATTTTGGTTTAGTATTTAATTTTATTTTAATAAAATTAATTTTTCATTTTATGAGAATCTTAATGAACAATGTATGCAATATCATTTCTTTAATGTTATGCATGGATGTCCTTTATTCTGTACAGTAATTAATTTGGTCTGTAGAGTACGGTTGTAGACAGAAGATCAGATTTTAGATTCTTGCTTAATGTTATGCATGGATGTCCTTTATTCTGTACAGTAATTAATTTTGTCTGTAGAGTACGGTTGTAGACAGAAGATCAAATTTTAGATTTTTGCAAAATATAAGTATTTGTTCACAGTTTAGATGGAAATAGACATACCATCGGTACGACTATAGCACAGAGTTTTAGTAGGCTTGTCTTGATTACGAGGAACAGATAATAGTATTGTCTATTGTTCTAACTCTTTGTATTAATACACATTGTGTGTATTGAACGGGATAAATTGGGATAATTAATTCTATACTGACTATATAAATTAATTCACACCCCAATGTTATTATGAGAGTGCTTATGCTTTTAATCTTGAAATAATTATTATTTGTGTATATTTAATATTCGTTATTTTGATTCATTAGAGAGTGCGATCTTTTATGAGTCTATATTTCTGGTGAGTTGGATAACGGTATTAATTATATAGTAAATATTAATTATTGACAGAATTTAAGTCTCGATAGTTCGGGACAAATTGGGATAAATTTTGACCTGGCCAAACCCTGCAGGTAGATTTGACTATCCGACGGTCAAATAAGTTAAGTGGAAGGGTTTAAGGAATTTAAAAAATGCCGATTAAATTAAATTATCAGTAATTAAATTTAATTGGCGAGTATCATGAATCTTAACGTGAGAAAATGAGTTAAGCATTTAATAATATGAGCTCAATGCAAGATGGTCTTGAGATTATGGCTTAGCTCAGTTACAGTTTTTTAGTGGTGTGAACTGTAATTTAGTATTTTATAGAAATTGTAGAAATCACTGCAAGGTTTTCATAATTACAGATATCGCTGCGAGGTTTGCATAATTGTGGAAATCGCTAGATACGTATCTGGGTTACACTAGAAGTTTTTGTTATAATTACTCCACATGTCTCTGCTGTAGCCTTATAAATATGCGAGTAGGCTGAACCAAATTCATAACTTGTCTTTCATGACTAAGGCTGTTTAGATTCTGTCAGTACAAATTCTCGAAGGATCGTAACCCACACTACGTTCGTGAATCGCATCGGGAATACAATAGAAGGTTTGATCGGAACTTCAACTCGAAATCAAAAGTTCATAGTTGGAGAATCGACCTAAAAGTTATTCATCTAAATTAACTGTGGTGGCACGGATTTTAATTTTGATCGTTCGACATCAAAAGGTTTTATCTGGAGCCAGTTTCGGCGACTGTCCGTCCAGTTATTTTTATCGAAAAATCGTTTACAGAAACAATGATCTTGGCAGTTTGCCTCCAACAATTGGTATCAGAGCCGTTTTGTTTTTTTGTTTACGGTTTGTCGAGGGGCCGTGTATGTTTAGAACTGTGTTAACTTTGTTTTGCAGGTGTTCTAATCCCGGTTTTATGATCATCATTATTTTTATGTTTGATTGAATAGTTTGGATGATGATTTAATTATTTTTAATTACGAGGGTTGATCGTGATAGTTTAAATTTTTTAGATCGGATGTGAGCCTACGGGACATAGCTTTTCGATGTAAAAGTTTTTATTTATTTTTAAATATTGTTTAGAATATTTAAGAACATGTATGAATAGCCAAGAACACAAAGAACAGGCAGCCGCATCGGCGGTGGTTTCAGGACTTTTGGGCCATGGATCGCGGTAATTTTTTCAATGGTTTTAAAACAGTTTTTTTCGGTAAGTTTCTGTAGGTTTTATGCATTAAAAACAATAGCAAAATAAGTCCCAAAACAGCTGTAAAAATCAATAAAAATAGCCACCACCAGAGGCGGTTTGGGGTCGGTTTTGATGATTTTTCGGAATGTTTTTTAGACTGTTTTTTGAGCAGTTTTTAGGCATAAAAAGCAGTAAATAGTACCTTAAAATACTGTCCAGAATCATGAAAAAAACTGGAGCAAAACAGTGGCAAAAAAAGTGGCAACAGCGGTGGCCATGGGCAGCGGTGGCGGCTGTTCGGGGCTGTTTTCGAAGCTTTTCCAGGACTATTTTTGAGGCATTCTTCGAAGCAATATGTTGCTGGATATCAGTACTATTTTTCAAAAAAAACGGGAGCCAAAACCACCACGAGAAAAGCCCAAACGGGTGGCGGCAAAGCAGCGGCGGTGCAAGGGGGCAGTGGCAGTTTGTTTCGGGCTGTTTCGACTGTTGTTTTTCGGGCTGTTTTCGTCGTCGCCTTCGCAACCTTCTCGATCAGTGGTCGCCGTCTTCAAAACCTTGTTCGTCAGTGATTGTCGTCTTCGAAACCCTCTTCGTTAGTGGTTGGAAACCCTTGCGCACAACTCTAAGTGTTGTCGTGCCTACATGGTTGGTCGCATTGCAGGGCTCCAATGTTCATAACCCGCAACGATAACAGGTTGACCTAGGGCCTGAGTCGGGTTTTCAGCTTATTTCTCCCCATGGGATAAAAGCAACCTCACGTTCCTTGTGTAACATCAATATTTATCTTTGCTGCTACCAACGGGAACTTGACTCTCAATCCAATGTTTCCTGATCAGCTTATTTCAGCTTATTGCTGACCAGTTGTTGATGGTTTAACAGTTCGTTATTTTGTTTGATTTGATTTTGTTCGAGGATTTGAAAGGTGATGTTCTCTCTAGTTTTTTGTGGGGCTATGATCCGTTATCTATTACGTCTATTCGGCTAAATGGAAGTAATTATGCATAATGGGCAAAGGCTGTTGAGGTTTATTTTCTTGGCAAGAAACAATATCAATTTTTGATTGATGACCCCTGCTACTACTGATCCCAAATATGCTGATTGGAATGCTACAAATGCTCATATTCGAATTTGTTTGTGGAATAGTATGGATCTCAAAATTAGTGGAACTTTGGTTTTTTTACATAATGCTAAACAAGTATGGAAACATGTTTAGGAATTATATTCTGGGGTTAATAATCTCTGTCGTATTTATGACCTTCATCAAACGTATTTCTCCCTTGCTATTGATGATCTGTCTTTAGAGGAGTATTATGTTAAGTTTAAAGGTGTCTATGAAGAGCTAAATTTTTGTCAACCAATTACGGGTGATATTAAATCTATGCAACAACAACGTGAGTCAATGCATGTTGCTCGGTTTCTCTCTGGTCCTCAATCCTTTGATCCTGTCCGTTCTCAAATTTTGGGTGTTAAGAATTTGCCTTCTCTCAGTGAGGTTTTTAGTCGGCTTTGATAGGTTTCCTTATCAGACTCTAGTATCTCTATTCAATAGCCTAATGATCGTTCTGCATTAGTCACTACTATAGGTGGGGGTCAGCATTACGGAGGTGCTCCTTCTAGCAGTAATCGTGGTTGTGGCGGTCGTAGTGGTCGTGAGCATAATTGAGGAGGCCGTGGCCCTCACAAGTGCACTAATTGTGGTTTAGAGAACCATACTATTGAACATTGTTGGGATCTTCATGGACGTCCTACAGCACATTAGGCTAGTATTCATGAGGCGGATGTCTCATCTGTTATTCTTTCAGGCTACGCTACCAGAGTGGTCTCTATTCCAGAGGAAGAATACCCTCATTTATTATCTGCACAGTCCTCTTCCTTAGTATCTCTTCTCATGCTACCTTAGCCCAGACAGGTACCCTCTTACATGTTTTGCCTCCCAATCCCCATGGATCATTGATTTTGGTGCATTTGATCATATGACTAGCACATCTGTTATCCTTTCAGATCTTTGTCCTACTGGTAAATTGTCCAGTGTCACCTTGGCAGATGGTTCTACCACTCATATCACTGGTTTGGGCATTGGGCACTGCCCCTCTTAACTCTTCCCTTTCTTTAGATTCTGTATTATATGTTCCTCAATTTCCTTTTAGTCTCATGTCTATTATTAAACTTACTAAATCTCTTAACTGTTCTAGTCACTTTCCTTCCCATATATTGTGATTTTTATGATCTCAAGACAGGGAAGATGATTGGTGGCGGGAATGAGAGGAGCAGCCTTTATTATTTTGTTGCTGATGACTCATCCAGTTTTGTGGCACTTCAGTCTTCTGTTACTTCTTACCAGTATGATTGTGGTCTCGGGCATCCGCGTCTTCGAAATTTGAAGTTGATCATACCCTCTTGCAGCTCTGTTGAGTCTTTATCCTATGAAGTGTGTCAATTTAGTAAACATCACCGGGTGTCTTTTTCACCCCGGGTTGAGAGTCGTGTGTCTAGTCCTTTTCGCTTAGTTCATTCGGACGTTTGGGGTCCCATACATGTTAAGTCCTTTTTTGGCTTTCAGTATTTTGTGATTTTTGTTGATGATTACTCTCAAGTAATATTTCTTTATCTAATAAAAAATAGGTCAAAGTTTTTTTTTGTCTTTAAGTCTTTTTCTATGGAAATTAAAATTTAGTTTGATGCTTCAATTCGTGTTTATATATATATAGATATATATATATATTTTTTTTTGGGTAATTAATTGTAACATAAAAAAAGAAAAAAAAATACAAGTTTTTAAAGGGCATACCCCATGTAATTACATGAATAACCAGTAGGAAGAAACCTCCTACAACAAAGAAAACCCAACCCCCGCCGAAACAACAGGGGAGACCTAACTAAAAGCCATATTCCACGCACAACTCGCATGGATAGGAAACACCAACATATTCAACATGCTTGCACATCATAAGAAAAAGTAAGACAAAACATACTAAAAAACGTATTATTCACCAGTTCTCTTGTGCTCATACTCCACGACAAAATACAGTTGCTGAACGCAAGTTGCGTCATTTGTTGGAAGTTACTAGAGCTCTTTTATTTCAAATGCATGTCCCTAAATATTTTTGGAGTGTTACTGTTCTTACTATCTGTTACCTTGTGAACTGTCTACCCTCTACAGTTTTTGGTGGTCAAATTCCTCATGCAGTATTATTTCCGATTCGTCCACTTTGTTCTTTACCTCCTAAGATATTTGGGTGTACCTGTTATGTTCATGTCTTAGATCCTGGTAAAGACAAATTGGATCCTAGGCCTGTTAAGTGTGTATTCTCGGACAGAGCGCGGCTACAAGTGTTATTCTCCCACGCTTCATTGCCACTTTGTCTGTGCCAATGTCACCTTTCATGAATCTTCGTCTTTCTTTTCTTCTCCTAATTCTCATGCTCCTTCACCATGTCTTCCTTGTCTCGTCCCTTCGTCTTCAGTTCCTTTTGTGCCGTCATTATAGGTGTATACTCGTCGTCCCAAGCCCTCGTCCGCTCCTTCGGGTGCCCCCTCCTGAATCTTCTGCCATGTTGCGAGATCCGCCCGGTCCTTCCACTGTTGTTGCACCTTTCAACATTGAGTCACTTCCTATTTCCCTTCGCAAAGGTAGACGTAGTTGTACTTCTCATCCCATTGCTCAGTTTGTCTCTTGTGATCATTTATCCCCTTTACTTCATGCTTTTACTACTTCAGTTTCTTCTGTAAGTGTTCTAGATTCTGTTTAAGAGGCTTTATCTCTTATGGACTGAAGGTTAGCTATGGAAGATGAGATGTTTGCTCTTCTTACCAATAATACCTGTCAATTGGTACCTCTTCCCTTTGGAAAATCCACCGTTGGTTGTCGTTGGGTCTTCACTGTGATATATCATCCTAATGGTTCTATTGAGCGTTTCAAGGCTCGTCTTGTTGCTAAAAGGTATACACAGACTTATGGCGTCGACTATGCTGAGACCTTTTCACCCGCGGCTAAAATTGCTTATGTTCGGATTCTTATCTAGCTTCCTGCCAATCTTGGGTGGCCATTATTCCAGTTAGATGTCAAGAATGCGTTCCTTCATGGTGATCTCCATGAAGAAGTTTACATGGAGCAACTTCCTGGGTTTGTTGCTCAGGGGGAGCCTACTCAGCTATGTAGACTTCAGAAAGCAATTTACGGCCTTAAATAATCACTTAGAGCTTGGTTTGGGAAGTTCAGTGATGCAATGTTGAAATTTGGAATGTGTCGTTGCTAGTCAGATCATTCTGTTTTCTCCCTCAAATCTGAGAGAGGAAAAATCGTATTGATTGTTTATGTAAATGTCATTATTACTGGCAATGATGTGCAAGGCATTGCTGAGTTAAAAACCTTTCTTTAAAGTCAGTTTCATACTAAAGACTTGGGAAAACTTAGTTACTTCTTGAGTATTGAAGTAGCCCGGTCTAAGGATGGAATTAGTTTGTCACAAAGGAAATATACGATGGATATTTTGACAGAGACGGGTTTATTGGGGTCGAAACCGGTAGTGACACCTATGGATCCTAATGTCAAGCTATGCATTGATCAGGGGGAGTTACTATCTGGCCTTGATCGGTATCGTTGCTTGGTTGGTAAGTTGAACTATTTTACTATTAGCCATCTAGACATTTTATTCGCTATCAGTGTGGTTAGTAAATATATGTCAACTCCTCATCTTCCACATTGGGAAGCAGTTCTTAGAATAGTAAAGTATCTTAAGACTCATCTGGTTTGTGGTCTGTTTTACCAATGGTCACTTACGTGTTGAGGCTTTTACAGATTCAGACTGGGTAGGAGGTTCATTAGACAGAAGATCTACAATAGGATATTGTACCTTTTTGGGTGGCAATCTTGTCACTTGGAAAAGTAAGAAGCAAACAGTTGTTGCGAGGTCTAGTGCAGAAGACGAATATAGAACTATGGCCCATACCACCTGTGAGATCATGTGGATTAAATACTTTCTAGAAGAAATAGTTGTTGATGTGAAATTGCCTATGAACATTACTGTGATAATCAGGCTGCAATCCACATTGCCTCAAATCCAATCTTTCATGAGAGAACAAAATATATCGAGGTTGATTGTCATCTTGTTCGAGAAAAGGTAGAAAGTGGTGTGATAGTTACTCCCTTTGTAGCTACAGGTATGCAGCTTGCTGATGTTTTCACTAACTGTTTGTGCAAACCGCGATTGGAGTTGCTATGTAACAAGCTGGGTCTATGTGATATACATTATCCAGTTTGAGGGGGGAGTGTTATGGATTATTTAGTAATATATATTTAGTAGATATGGGTAGTATAGTATGTGTAGTAGTTTTCCTTTCCTATATATATTAATAATATGTATGAGGGTTTAGTTAACACCCTAATTTTATCTCAACATGAATCAGTTTTCCCTTTTTCTATGACCTCACCTCCTACTACAATTCCCCATCTCCATTCCTTCTTCTGCTCTTCTATGCCTTCATTGCATTTATCACATTCTTCTCCATCTCCCAGATCAAGTCCTCCACCCAATTTACCTACTCTCTCTTCATCTAATACACCCAATTCCTCTCCGACTTCCAGTTCTTTTTCTCATCCTCCACTAATTTCCTTTCCATCAGTTCCTATCGATTCAATTTATATTCATCTTCCATCGACTTCTCCACCACCTCTTATGCGATCCAATTCTCATCCCATGCTCACCAGGTCCAAAACAGGTTCGCTTCCTTCTCATTAACCTTTTCTTACCTCTTCTCACTCCAATCTTCAATTTTCAGAACCTGCCTATTTTAATCAAGCATTGCAATCCCCTTTTTGGAATGCTGCTTGCTGCATGAGTATCAAGCTCTCATTACTCAAAACACCTGGACCCTTGTTCCCTTGCCTCCTCATAAAAAATTTATTGATTGCAAATGGGTGTTTAAACTTAAGAAGAACACCGATGGCTCCATTGCTCGGTACAAGGCTCCGTTGGTTGCCAAAGGCTATCTTCAAGAATTTGGAGTCGACTTTCATGACACCTTCAGTCCCGTAGCTAAGCTTCCAACTGTTTGAGTCTTGCCCTCCCTAGCTTTACACTTCAATTAGTCTATTAAACATTTAGATATCTCCAATGCTTTTCTTCATGGTCATCTGTAAGAGGAAGTCTATCTTGCTTAGCCCCAGGCTTTATTAGCTCTCAGTATCCCTCTCTTGTTTGCAAACTTCACAAAGCCATTTATGGTCTTCGCCAAGCTCTTAGAGCTTGGTATTCCACCTCCTCCTCATTTCTTCTCCATCATGGCTTCCTCAACAGTTACAATGATCCCTTTCCCTTCGTTTAGAAAATGGTGATACTCTCACTATTCCCTTGGTGTAGGTTGATGACATATTGCTCACTGGCTATAGTTTGTCTCATATCCAATCGCTTCTATCTCAGCTTCATTCTCAGTTTTCTATGAGAGAGCTTGGTCTTATTAACTTTTTTCTTAGAATCTTTGTTAAGCATCTCTCTCATGGTTATTTCTTATCTCAACAGCATTATGCCACTGAGCTCCTCACTAGAGCAGGTGTCTCTGATTGCAAGCCAAGCCCCTCTCCTCAATCTCTTAAGTCTTCCACCTCTGCAACAGATTCACTCCCTTTTTCCAATCCTTCCTTCTATCGGAGTATTGTTGGTGGTCTACAATACTTAACTCTTACCCGACTTGACATTGCTTTTGCCGTCAATCAAGTGTGTTAGTTTATGCACGCACCTACCGTGAGTCATTTTGCCTTTGTCAAACGTATTCTTCTGTATATCAAAGGTATCCTTTCTCATGGCCTAGTGTTTACTTCTGGTTCTCTTGATCTTAATGCCTTTTCGGATTTCGACTGGGGTGGTGATTCCTTGCATCGTCGCTCAACCTCAGGTTTTTGTGTCTATGTTGGCTCCAATCTCATTTCTTGGTCTGCAAAGAAACAATTTGTTGTCTCTCACTCATCCGCCGAAGCTGAGTATCGTGCTCTTGCTCATGCCACTGCTGAATTAACCTGGCTCAAAATGTTTCTTTCAGATCTTCATATTGCCACCTCCATTCCTACCCTTTGGTGTGACAATGTCTCTACCATTTCCTTGGCCACCAATCCCGTTTTCTATGCTCGCTCCAAGCACATTGAAGTCGACTGTCATTTTGTGTTGGAGAAGGTTGTTTCTAAACACATTGCTCTCCATTATATTCCCACAGCTAATCAAGTTGCTGATCTCTTCACTAAACCACTTTCAATCTCTCGCTTTCGCTATCTCACTTTCAAGCTTCTAGTCTGTTCTGCCCCGACCAGTTGCTTGCGGGGGATGATAGAACTATTGGTATAAACTAGCAAAGTGATGCATATCAGCAAAATGGGGTGCTGCACCACAAGGGTGCACAACCAAAGCAATTGGGAACAAATCAGCATATGGAGGCACTAAATCACACTAAGAAGGTGCACAACCGAAGAATCAGCTTGGGGCAACGGATTGTTATTCCATCCATAACAAACGGTGCCAGGTGTAATGCCATATGTTGAGAATACACAGCTTTAGAACATTCTTGGCTAACAAATTCAGTTTTCACTCAGTTGTATGAAATGCCTTGAGCTTGTATTGCGAGATCAATGAGATGAGAATATTTTTAATCAAACTCTAAATCTCTTCAGTTTGATTGTACGTGGTGGGAAATTGTTAGACATCTTACAATATCCATTTAAAAAACTTGTTTTTCTATTATTCATCATGGTCAAACAAAAAGGAAATAGTCTTAAAAGAATTTGTTAATTCATTCCTATAGATTGTCGGTAGTCATTTCAAATTAATTTGTCCATTTCATGGGTGACTGTGTTATATTTCATGTTCCATGGGATCGCTGATTTCCCCTTGACACATGAATCTCATGTACCCAAAAGTCATTCCAATTCTATGTTAAATAGACTCGGGTACGGGCATCAGGTATTGGTATGTGCCTTAAGTACCGGATTGAGTCATCTAATTTTCATGCCAACGATACTGGGACGCAAAAAAATATTCATATTTCTTCATATATATATATATATATATATATATTTTATTTTCTAGGCTAAATGGTGTTTACGAGATTCTATAGAGTATTTCATGTATAATATGAGAGTTTATGTATAATTCTATAGTAAATTTGAATTACTAAATATGTTTCCTTGATAAATGTCCAATTAGAAATGTCGGACACTTATTCTACACTCTTATCAAAGTGTCGAGGGTCCGACATGAATACATTTTACATTTAGAAGGGTTTATGTAACATAGTTCTAATTAGGGTTGTAGGGCCTGATTGCATAGGAGCAACTCACCCTAATGTGTTAGTCCACTGAATCATCTTACATAGATGAAAGAGCTTGAAGTCAATGTTTTGAGGCTGAATGTGCTCAAAACTATGTTGCTTCTATATTAAATCTTTATGCCTACCCTGTGCATATTATTTGATATAGTTTTCTGAATGTTTCTATGACTTGTTTGATAGCATTTTGTTTTCGTAATATATTGGTGATCTTGAAAGTTGGTTTCTTTGCGAGTACTTTGCATTTATCAAACAGGTTGAAGTGGTCCATATCGTGTTGTGTAAAATCATATAGTCTTTACTAGTGAAGATTAAGTTATTGTGATGACAAGTAGTGGTATCAAGAGACCAAGTAAGACATTGACTATTTATCTATTTCTTCTTCCTTTAAACGGACATAGGATATCTTCAATCTCTAAGTAATCAAAGAAGGCTTGATGGTATTACTATACAAATTCTTCATTCAAAATGTATCTAGACTTACAATACTACCACTTATTGTGACCAATTTCTCTTCTATAGTGATATACTATAAAGCATGGACACAGACATGGACGCATACACGGTACACAACGATGTCAACAAAATTAGGACATGGACACGACAAGGATACGCCAAAAAAATATTTTTTAATTTTTTATTTTACGTGTTTACTCCATGTTTAGGTCTCACCTCTATGATTAGTTTATGAAGATGGAGATGAAGTACTTATTCTTTGTTTTCCCAGCAGTCAACCGCCTTAAAAAACACTGGCTTGTCTACTTTAATTGCCATAAAGTTAATCAATGGCCTTCTTTGCAAGTTACTCCACCCATCATTGACAATGCTCACACCTTTCTTCTTCTACGTGCTTCTAATAGTGTCTAATAACCTATCAAAATTTGCTCTTCCCCGTTGAAGTAAGGTAGTCCTCAACAAATTGCAATCCGGTGGTAGATATCCTTGAATGTTTTTATTTGTGACATGTGTAAGAACTAACAAAATAAGGATTCCTTGCCAAATGAAATGGAAAACCAGCAGATTAAAATATCCTTGCAATCTCACTATGTAGTTGTTCATGAGCTCCAATATTGAAAGCCTTCATAACGGGATTCTCACTTCGATTTCTGCTAGTGTTTGATATTCTCTTATTCGTTAATGTCTCTTGTGCTTCAGAAAAGCTGATGCCAGCAAAAGATGCACTAGAAGAAGGATGCACTAGAAGAAGGTGGCAATGAAACTTTTTTCGGTTAAGATCCTTGTTATCTCATTTTTGCTTTTTTCGATGCTCTTTGAAATTCAGCAAGCTCTTTACTTGTTATTTTGGGACTGAACTATTCCCATATTTCTGATTTTCATTAAATGAGCTTTCACCCATATATATGATTCAGTATATGAACTGATAATAATTGCATTGGAAGCCATAATTTTCCCTCATTTTCCAATTTTCTCCATTCTTTTCACATATTGCCAAAGTGGTTTTCCATCATAAACATCACACATATTGTAAGTGCTACTAGCACTAGTAGAAGATGTCATGATTTCCTATAATTGCAAACATCAAACAATAAACAAGCATTCATAGTTATTGTAGTGAAAAAAACGAAGCATTGCATTCAGCCATTACAGTTATTGCATTGCATTCGTCCATTGACATGTATGAGCAAAAATTAAGAAGAATGCATAAGCAAAAAAATTCTATAGATGAATGACCAATTAGCCAAAGCGATGTTAAAGAAAAAAAAGGATAAAGAAAAAAACAAACAGAAAAGGAATGACTTGAGAAAATACAAAATCAACGTTGGATTGCTGGTAAAGAAAAAATGTTAATAAAATAGAAAAAAAGAAGCAATGAAGGGGACCTGGGATTTTAAAACTAGTCAGAACAATGTAAAGAAAGTCGTCGGTGGTCGACAAGCTTGATGGTGGAGGTTGCAAGGCAAAGACAAGAGGCATGACTTATGAGTCACTGAGGTCGTTGATAGACAAGAGGTCGCTGACTTCAACTTTTGGTGCGTTAGGGTGTTTTAACTCGCAGAGGCTCTTGCACGAACTATTGTTTTTTGCTTCATCTTTGGGCGTGTTCGAACATGGACATGTTTTTCCGTCGTGAGTTTAATACCGTGTCCGGTTGAAAAAAATAATAAAAAAATAGGGCACATCAGGTGCCATGTTTGACACGTGTCCTTGGTGTGCCCTTGTTCCTTGTGTGTCTGACACTTGGTTCATAGGTGATCTATAATGTCTAACTGCAGATCTTTTGTTTTCAATGACATTTAAACCACTTTTTTAGACTTAGATATCTTTATATTTTATCATCTCAAAATACTAAGAGATCATTTTCATGTTCTTCATATTAGAAAAAAGTGTGAATACTAAGACCTAATATCTTTTGGGAAAAAATCTAATGGAGAATGGATTCATAGAATCATAGGTATAAAGCTGCATTGCTTTCATTTTATTGTTGGATCACAAGTTACTTCACCAACATTGACACACTAGCTTTTTTGAAGTGTTCGTGCTTTTTAGGGGTTACCCTAGAGGTGTTAACTGAAGTAATCCTAACGATCCCTTAACTCTAGCCTCTAAGCTACAATCCTCCCATTAGTCTTAGTGGAGTTCCTAGGCCTTGATCCAAACTTGGTTGGACATTTGCTAATGATTTGGATTGCTTGGAGGGATTGTTGGGATGTATCGCTGGATAGATCACCTTGATGGATTGCTTGGCCGGTGGAGACTGAGCGAGTAAGATGGGCAATCACTTGAATGGGGATTCCTTTGCCAGGCGAAGGAATGTCATGAGAGAATGTTAGGCATCGCTTATAACCTACGCTTATTTTTGTAGACTAACTCCAGAACCTGTTTCTAATGTTACCTAGAAAGCCTGCACCTTATCCGTTTCCTCAAAATAAGCCTCATAGTTGAGTCACACACACACCCAAAAGCACTAACAACACACAGACACATTTCCTTGCACATACTGTAAGGGGAAGGCATTATACATAAAAGTTACTTACTAACTGAGAGGATCCAAAATATGCCTAACATTCATCTTTGAAACAAAGACCAAAAGGTATTTACAGTAGCACCACTACCAGTGGGTGCTCAGGTCATTACGTTCCAATCCTTGTGGGAACCATGCAAATCTGGAAGGTAGGATGTTGATATGAACAATCCTCATAGCTAGGTATACCGTGTTTACCCAAAACAAAACCAAGCGGCTCTCTCAGCACAAAAGCTTGGCCCAGCTTAGGTTTCTTCTTCTTCGGATTCGCCACAACACGACTCTTGAACAAATAAGTCAATAACAAATGGGAAACTTAGTAACCCCAACTACTAACTCATGCACACATTAAGACCCAGGCAAAACAACACATCTAAGAACTCATGCACGCACAAAAACCTCAGGGGGCCCATCCCTTCCCATTATCCCACGCAAGAAAGGAAGAGAGAAGGGGGACCTAGGAGAAACTTGGGGTCCCTCACCAACAAAACTTCCTATCCCAACATAAACTAGCTACATACACCTTACACTCTCCCCCTTCACCTCACACGTATAAGAGAAAGTTCCTTACTACTCTCCTCTCATTTTAGGCACATTTCTCTCATAAAAGGAGGGGAATCCCAAAACTCATTGCTCTTGTTAACACTTTGAGCTTTCATCCTGCAAGTTAATCAATGTTAGGAATCAATTGTTAGAAAAAATATTTACAGTTAAACCCCATTCTCTTTGAATATATTGGTTCTCTCTGTCATTTGGAACTTTACAACCATAGGAGAGTCTTCCCCTAATTTGATCACATATTTCTTGAAAAACCACTTGCTATACTCTTTCTTAACCTTGAAATTTCCTTAGGTTCCTTCCTCTCTTTCCAGATACTATAGACAGTGGTTGAGAAGGCCAGCTTTCTTACAGTAACTTCTAGTGACTTCCTGGTGAGAGATGTCGCCAAAAAATATGCCTGTCCTTTCAAGATGGTTGAGCCCGTTTGACTCTTCATTTATGATCATGACTTTGCATATAGATGTTCGAATAGTTCGTGAGTAGGATCAATGAAAGAATATATGATCATGAGTTTCCATTGTCCCTGAGCAAAAACTACAGTTATAGTCACCCAACATCCCAAAGGTCCTGAGTCTATCGCCGGTGCTAAGCCTACCCTGAATAGCTACCTAAAGGATGAAGCTAACGTTAGGGATGAAATACTAAACTTGCCATTAGGATTCCCCATCCGAACAACAAAATCCTCTCGAGATTCATCCAGTAAGAACTGCACTGACCTGCTCATTTCTATCAGGCCATTAGAGAGTGAAGGGGGCCATTTCCATCTCATTTTTCTGCACAATTTCCTTAACCTTTGCCAACTTTGGTTGGCCAGAATCATACATTATCCTTGGGCCTCTAGCCCCCATAATAGACCCTCAATGGTGTCATGGTTCAAACCACAAAAAGGTAGAATTCCCATTCCGAATTTCATATTTAAACAAGAGTTTGACCAAAGGTCAAAGTTGCAAAAGCTTTCTGCAACATTAGGATACTGATTGAGGAATATTTATTACCCAAAAGGAGTTACCCCTAAACAAATTGGATTTTACCCACATGCGCCACAAGGAGATTCTACCTCCTGTAATGAGGAACCAAATATGTGTTCCACAAAACTAGGGATTTGATACCTAGCCCACCTTCTTGCCTAGGTCAACACACATCTTCCTAAGCTATCTTAGCTCTGGTAGGTTTTAATTCAACACCACTCCATAAGAAGGCTCTCATCAGGACCTCCACCTCCCTAAAAACCTTTTTAGGAAGGATAAACAGAGAAGACTAGTACACCTGCATGGAGAAGAGGGTAGACTTAATCAACTGTACTCTACCTGCATAGGACAGGAATTTGTTTGCCCACGATTGTATCCTTTTGGCAATTCTCACAATGAGTGGTTTGCAGTCCTTATATGCTAGCTTAGTGGTAATGAGGGGAACTCCAAGGTATCTCACATGTAAGGTTCCCTCCCTAAAGCCTAAAATATTGTAAAATTTCAAACTTCAAGCTTACCTCCAAAACATCACTCTTGGAAGGGTTGGGTGATAAACCTCACATACTTTGGAAAACATGTAAAACTTTCCTAATAACCTGCACAGATGACACATCTGCCGTTGCAAAGATTAGATCCTTTGCAAAACATAGGTTGACAACTTTATCCTTACTATCTCTCCAATGGTATTTGAAGTTGTGCTCTTGAGTATAATTTGAAACAACCCTGACAGAACCTCCATAGCCATAATAAACAAGTACAAGGATAATGGGCCCAAGCCCTCACTTACCTTGGAAGAAACCATTCAACTCTCCATTGATGCTAATTGAAAAACTCAGGGAAGTAATGCATTCCTTAATCCAGTTTACCATTCTACCCGGGATGTCCATGCTACGCTCTACAACTAGCATAAATTCCCACCTCACATTGTCATAGGCCTTCATGATATCGGCACATCTTGGGCCATGAGAGGACTGGTGGTAGTTTCGCCGCCATTCTTGGGATGAGAATATATTATCTGGTATTTGCCTCCCTTTTGCAAAAGCTTAGTGGGATGGAGAAATAACATCTGGTAAAATCTCCTTCAATCTGTTAGCTATGATCTTCGCAATACATTTGTAAACAATGTTACCGCACGAAATATGTCTATACTCCTTAATAGTAGATGGATTTGGGACTTTAGGAATAAAGGCAACAAGGGTAGTGCTAGCCTCTCTAAGCTAACTACCGTCACTACTTCACTCCCCACAATATCCCAAGCACTCTTACAAAAGCCCGTCGAATATCGATAAGCCCCCTGTGCCTTATTGGCCTTGAGAGATCACATATCCTGTTTGATTTCCTCCTCAGTAAAATCTCTTTCCAAAAGGCTTATACTATGGTCTTACCCGACCCTTCATTGCATCCTCAACTGCAAGGATATCCACATGGGGTAAAATTTGGCTTAAGTCCCAAAAGGTCCTTATAGTAACCTACAATGTGGTCTGCAATACGAGCTCTATCTGAGCAAATAGATCCATCTCCTATCTCAAGCGCTACAATTCTTGATTTATTCCAACGAAAATTAATGGATTTGAAGAAAAAATTTGAATTGTGGTCTCCCAAGTTCAGCCATTGTACTTTCTCCTTTTGTCTAAAAAGCGCTCTTCTACCTTACTAAGTTCTATATATAACGTATAGGCATTCCCGCTCTTGGGATTAGGTGCTTAGGTCATTTGGCCTCAGATCCAGTCTAGACGGAGACCTTCAAAAATGGCCTTTTGTTCAATCAATCTCTCCGATATATCGCTAAAAGCCCTTTTATTTAATTTCTTTAAGTCGCCTTTTAAAACCTTCAACTCTTTGCACAGATGTACATACTAGACCCCTCCATTTTAAGATCCTACACCCTCCTAACCATGGAAATAATATCCGATTGGTTAGTTCTATGAGAATATATTATTATTATTATTATTATTATTGTGATATTTTTTCGTTATTAGGATTGTGAGAGTATACTATTATTATTATTGGGATATTTACCCATTATTAGGATTGTGAGAAGATACTATTATTATTATTATAATATTTACCTATTATTGGGATGTTGTTTTCTAGTTAGCCTTATTACTATTATTCGGGTTTTCTATAGTCTATATATATGATGTATCCATTTATTGTTATTCAAACCTTTGTAATATAGTAATAATACTTTCATCTTTGCTTTCATGATATCAGAGCCAAAACCCTAGCCGCTGCCATAGCAGATCGCCGCCGGCTTTCGCAAAACCTCGTTGTCGGCCTTTGCAACCTTCACACCTCTCTCTCTTAGTTTCGTAAACCTTAGCACCTTCTTGTTCGCAAACCCTCGCATCTCTCTCCCCCCTTGTTTGTCGCTGCTGACCATCGTAGAACCCCTATTTTCCACCTTCGACTATCGCCGACCCTTCCCCTAGGTTCGGTGACCATCGCCGATCTCCGTTGCAGCCTCTCTGGTCCTTTCTTTGTTAGATCTGGTTCCTTGCTCCTCTGCACTGCATTGTTTTTTGTCTTATCTCCTTCGCCATGTCAGAAGACAAGTTGCAAGCTATTAGCATTCGGTTGAATGGATCCAACTATTCATATTGGTCAAATGTTATAAAAATTTTCTTCTTGGAAAAGGCCGATGGGGATATGTAACTGGCTCAACTGTCCGACGTACCAACCGTAAGGCTGAGGGATATGATTCATCTATTGCCGCATAGGAGATGGAGAATGCACAGGTCCTTGGTTCCATAACTTGTTGAGCCAAGTATTGGTATGAACTTCTCCAAATATACGACTGCCAAACAAGTGTTGGAATATCTCTAGAATATGTATTTTACTTTTTTTCCAAGTGCTATGAATTAGAGATGACTATTCGAAGTGCCAAGCAAAATGAAAAATCCATCCATAAATTCTACACTGAGATGACTACTTATTGATATCAATTGGCTCTTATAGAACCCCTCGATTTGCAACTTCTCAATAGTTATATTCAGTATTAGGAAGAGCTGAGGCTAGTACAGTTTTTCATAGCAATTCGTGATCAGTTTAAGGCACTTTGTGGTGTCATTCTTCATCGTTCCCCATTACCCTCCGTTGATGTGGCTGTTCATGAGCTCATTGCAGAAAAGACCCGATTGAAAGTTGCTCAGATGGCCATTCCCTCTCAATCAATCTTCGTCGCCCTTTCCTTTTCCGGTGGTGTTCATTCTCGCCCTCCACTCCTGTCTACTCCTCATCTTCTTCAAGTCACAATCAAGCCAAAATCCCGTGTTGCCATGGATGAGTGCAACTTTTTTCGTCAGAAGGGCTATTGGAAGTCTGCATGCCCCAAGTTTAACATAGAAGAGCTATTTTTCCTCTACTGCACCTTCGCATACCTTAGCTCCAGTTTATCGTCCTCTTGTTGCTCTTGCCACACCTGTATCCACTGGATTTATTTCCCCTCCATCCCAAAATCTATTTGATTAGTTTCGTCAATCAGGCCATACTTGCCTCTTCCGAGAGGCTGAGAATCAGTCACATGCTTTTATGACTATCTCTTACTCAGGTTCTCATTATTCTTATGTTTTAGGTATTTTACTCTCGACTTGGATAATTGATTCTGGTTCTTCTTATCATATGACGTACAATTTATCTTGTCTTGGCAATTGTGTTTCTCCTTCATCTCCTGTCACTGTTTGCACTGCCGATGGCTCTTTTATGCATGTTGTTTCTATTGGCTCGGTTGTTCCCTCTACTTCGTCTAGTTTGTCTATTCCTGATGTCTTTTATATACACAGCTATCTGTTAGTCTACTGTCTGGTAGTTAGCTTTCTGACTCTGGTTTTGATGTCCTTTTTTCTTCTATTGGTTGTATTGTTCAGGACTGGAAATCACAAAAGAAGATTGGGATCGGGCGTAGAGCTGGTGACTTTTACATTTTGGAGAGCTTGCATATTCCCCTAGTGTCCACCGCTGCCATTGCTTCTTTTTCTTGAGATCAACATTCTTCACATTTTTACCTTTGGCATTCTCGTTTAGGTCATTTGTCAAGTGATCGTTTAAAAATTTTAATTTAGTCTGGTAGTTTAGGAAATGTGACTGTTGGTGAAATTTTTGAGTGCAGTGGTTACAAACTTGCAAAAATGTTTGCCTTACCTTCTAATTAAAGTTAATCTATTTCTACCTCTTATTTCTCTATTGTCCATACTGACGTTTTTGGGCCCTTCTCCCCTTGCCACCAAGGGTGGATTTGTCTACTATGTATGCTTTATTGATGATTATAGTTGGCTCTGTTGGGCGTACCTTGTCTCACAAGTCTGATTTCTTTCGCATTTATCGTGATTTTCACTCTATGGTTCACGCATAGTTTTCTACCACTATAAAGATTCTTTATTCAGATTTGGGTAGGGAATATTTTCTTATTGAATTTAGAGATTTCTTGGTTTTCTTTGGTACTATTCATCAGTCCTCTTGTTCCGATACTCCAGACCAAAATGGTTGTGCTGAGAGGTAACATAAACATATTCTTGTGACAGCAAGATCCCTTCTTCTATCCTCCTCTGTCCCTACTGTCTTTTGGGTTGAAGCCATTTTTACGACTGTATCTTCTCATCGTATGCCCTCCCTTCTCCTTTCTGGGCTCTTCCATTATGAGAAGCTTTTTGGACATGCTCCCAATTACTCCCTATTTCGTGTCTTTAGTTTTATTTGTTTTGTTCTTCTCCCAAAATGAGACCGGACTGAACTTAGTGCTCGCTCCGCTCTCTATGTCTTCTTACGGTATGACCTTTACCAAAAAGGTTATCGCTGTTATGACCCAGTTTCTCGACGTCTCTATGTCTCGTGTCATGTTGTCTTTCTTCAGCGTCTTGCCTACTTTAATCTTCCTCCTAGGTATACTCCTATCTCCAAAGAGGATTTAGTTCATATTGTTCCTTTTCCCATCGATGTTCCCTCTGATGAGTTTACTTCCACCGTTGACATCCTTGATTTTCCCCCCCTCTCCCAACCTTCTCAGTCTTCCTCTCTCCCGTTGGTTTACTCTCGTCATCTAGTTGCTCCACTACCTGTTTGCACCGACTCCGACTCTACTCTATCTACTCCTATGGCTTCTGAGGTTACTGCCCTTCTTGCCCGTCGCTATCTTGCCTGTACCCATGCCCCGCCAGTAAGACATGGTTTTTCGAACACTTGTTTATCTTTTTCATATCGTTCCTTTTTGACGTCTATTCATACTTATTTTGAGCCTCAGTCTTATAAGGAAGGATATACTGATCCTAATTAGGTTAATGCAATGTCTGACGAATTATCTGCTCCTCACAAAACTGGTACTTGAGATTTTGTTACTCTCCTTGCAGGGAAAAATCTCATTGGATGCAAGTGTACAAAGTCAAAATTCACTCTAACGGCTATTTGGAGCGCTACAAAGCTCGTCTTATTGCCAATGGTTTTTCCTAGGAATATGGCGTTGATTATGAGGAAACATTTGCCCCTGTGGCAAAAATGACCACTGTTGGTACCCTCATCTCTGTTGATGCTGTCTGTCACTGGCTTTTCTTTCAACTTGATGTCAAGAATGCATTTCTTAATGGCTGCCTTCATGAGGAACTTTATATGTGCCCTCCTTCGGGTCTTCCCCATCCTCCGAGCATGGTATGTCGTCTCCGTCGTGTTCTTTATGGCCTTAAAGCAATTTTCACGTGCCTGGTATGACCGTTTTCAGTCTACTATTAGCCAGACTGGGTTTCATTCTAGCCCCCATGATTCTGCTTTTTTCATCTGACATACATCCAGTGGTATTGTTCTTTTGCTCTTATATGTAGATGATATGATCATCACTGGTTCTGATTCGGTCACTATAACCGAGGTCAAACAACATTTGTTTTGGGAATTTGAAATGAAAGATTTGGGCCCTTTTTGGTATTTTCTTGGTATTGAGGTTGCTTCCTTACCTCAGGGTTATCATCTCTCCTAGACTAAGTATGCTCATGACATTGTTCATCGTGCCCGCCTAACTGATGATAATATTATTGACACCCCCATTGAACTCCATGCCAAATTCTCTTCTTTTGATGGGGTTCCCCTTGAAGATCTTTCTGTTTATCGGGAGCTGGTCGGGTGCTTAGTCTATTTAACGGTGACTAGATCTGATATTGCCTATAACGTTCATATCGTCAGCCAATTTGTCTTCGCTCCTCGCTCTACTCATTGGGTTGTTTTACCCCACATCATCCGTTATGTCCGACATACTATTTTCCATAGTTTGTTGTTGTCCTCTACCTCAACATTAACTCTTCAAGCCTATGCGGATGCTGACTGGGTTGGTGATGTTTTTGATCAAAAGTATACTACTGGGTATTACATCTTTTTCGGTGAATCACTCATTTCTTAGAAGAGTAAGAAGCAGCCTGTGATTGCCCGTTCCATTGCTGAGGTGGAATATCGTGTTATGGCTCATGCTATTACTGAAATTGTCTGGCTCCGATGGCTTCTGTCTGATATTAGTGTTTCTTCTGATTCTCCTACCTCACTTTATTGTGACAATACAAGCGCCATCCAGATTGCTCATAATTCCATGTTTCATGAGCGTATCAAGTATATTGGAATTGATTGTCACTTTGTTCGTCAACACCTTCAACTGGACACCATTAGCCTCTCATTCGTCTCCTCCTTTTTGCAGCTTGCTAATTTCTACAAGAAGACTCACACCGTTGCTCGTTTTCATTTTTTGTCGTATAAACTCTCGTTGCTCTCCAGGCTCGCATCATGAGTTTGAGAGGGGGTGTGGGAATATATTATTACTATTATTGAGATATTTTTTCTTTATTAGGATTGTGAGAATATACTATTATTATTATTATTATTGGGATATTTACCAATTATTAGGATCTTTTCGATCATTAGGTTTGTGAGAATATATTATTATTATTGGGATATTTACTCATTATTACGATCTTGTTTTGTATTTAGTTTTATTACCATAATTAGGGTTTTCTATAGTTTATATATATGATGTATCCCTTTATTGTTATTCAAGCATTTGGAATATATCAATAATACTTTTAGCTTTTCTTTCAAGTCCAACATTCAAAAAGCTTGTAAGGTTTCCTTGCTTTGATCTCTTTAAAATTGGGAAGGATCTCAATGGTGAGTGATCGGAAATGCCTGGGTTTCTAAAGTTTGCACTCGGTTGGGAAAAGGATATTGTCCATTGCTCATTGACTACGACACGGTCAATCTTTGACTTAATAATCTTATCTCCTACTTGATTATTGGACCATGTGAATTGGAAGCCACTATATATTAGGTCTACCAACTCAGTCCTATACGCATCTTCAAATCGTCCATGTGAGTTGGCCATTTTTCACACCCTCCCAACTTTTTCATAGGGAAATATAATCGAGTTAAAGTCTCCCAAGACTAGTCATGCATAACTAGTCACACCAATTTGCCAAACTCTCAATAAACTACATAACATTTCTCTTTCCTACAGGTGTTCAAGCCGTATACAAAAGTAGCAAAAAATTCGGTATTGTCTTCCAAGTAACATACTATACAATGTATCCATTGATTACCCACTTCCAAAACCTTAAGATCCACAAAATTTGGGTTCCAACAATCCTAAATCCTACCCAACGCAACAAAATCATAATTAGCAGCTCTCTTCTAACCAGGGAAGATTTTATCAAAAATGGCACTTGCCCTATCTTCCTTAATTTGGGTTTTATTAAGTTGATCTCTTCTAACCACATTACTAACTTATCTTCGTTTTATACAATCATTCAAACCATGAATATTCCAAGAAATTGTTTGACATAGAAATCTACATGAGCAGTTTGTTAGCTTCCCTTCTTCTTTTTATTGCTTGAACTCTTGTTTGCAGATCCCCTCCAAAGTGTGGGTTTTGTAGGCACAGGGAGCTCTTCCATGGCTTGGTTAGAGATTGGAGTAAATGGTTCCTCCATCGTGCCTTGACCTTCGAAATTGCTTGGCTCATTCAGACCCATACTTTGGCTACAGGTGAGTGGAGATCGAACAATCAACATTGAAGATTTGGACCCCTCCGGTTGCCTTGAGCCCTCTTGTTCTCTCACTACCTCAACTGTTTCCTCCTCTCGTTCCTTAAGAACTTCTTGGTTATCTTCTAGATTGTTGCTAGTACCTTGGACCGCTTCACATGGGATGAGTTTCGATGACATGGGCCCATCATACACCTCCCCCACCTCTACACCTGCATTCATAGCCTTTTTCCCTTTATTAACTTTAACCCATTGTGATTTACTTCCTTCTTCCCTTCCTGTCACGTTGTCCTGTTTATTCATTTTGCATCTATTGAAGTCATGGCCAATGCCTTGCAGAAGGAACATACCAGAGGTAAACCTTGATATTCAACTCGTATTGTGATTGCCTCACCTTTGCATCCACCACTGAATGTGTGAGAGGTTTAGCTGCATCTCTTTCAATGCAAACCCTCGCATATGATATCCTTTGCTTCGATTCTGTAGTTTTGTCCAAATACAAAGGTATTCCCACTGCACTAGGTATCCTACTCAAGCATTGAGCATTCCAAAATTCCAAAGGGAAGACATGGAGTTTGACCCAAACCGGAATCCTATAAATTGCCTCCTTTGAGAGAACCAATCTCTTCTTCCACCTACGGAGGATCAACAACTTTCTCAAGAAATGCCAGAGCCCTCCGTCCGGAACAGCTTCCACAGCCTCTATTCTTGTGAACATAAAAAGGTAAAACCCCTTTCCATTTGCATATAGCTCAATCATCCCTTCATCGTTCCACAGAGTGCGAGCAGTGGCCCTAACCAAAGAGAAGGCCATATTCGAGTCTAGAAAGTAACCCACCAAGCATGGTTCCCAGTCTTTGTCATCAACCAAATCCTCGTCGATTTCATTAGCATCTGGTTGGTTTGGGTTCGGGGCGGCGATGTATTCCAGATTCACTTCTGACAGGCTCCGATTGGTCAATAAGGAAGCCCAAGTTCTTGCTTTTCTCGGCTTGACATTTTGTCAAACAATTCCTGGGCAGGTTGCACAGATGGGTCCTTCCGTTCTGTTCCTTCAATGCTTTCCTTATTGTCCCTTTCACCTCTCTTGAAACTCCTTCCCCAAAGTTACCGTGCCCACGGGTGGACCCCCGCCCTTCAAAACCACCACGGTTTCGAAGGATTGGCAGAGGTAGAAATCAGTCTGTACATATCTTAATCGAAACACCTTGTTCATTTTGGATTGTCGTTTTTATTATTTTCCAACCACATGCTGTTATCTCTTTCAATATGTAATTATAGTTCTTCATTGAATACTCTTTCCGTGAGCATGTTTCATTATTTCCGCACAATTTTATGGAGTCTAATTTTTCCCAAAAGATTGACCCATCCTTCTTGCTTGACCTATGAGTTTCTTGACATCAGTTTTTTCTTTACTATTTTGGCTTATTTAAGATCCTCATTACTCAAAAAGTTCTAAAATAAAGATAAAAATAAAAAGAGAGGAAGAAAGAAAAATACATGGACACAAATTTTCCATGCATTCTATTTCTCAATATCATTGACTCATTGTTAATTTTATGGATTCTAAATTATATAATTTCTTCCTTGTACCTGGACACACACACATTGCCTCTTAGGGGGATAATATACCTTGCGATTTGCGTATGCTTGGGAGCTCACTCTTCTCCTATCCTTCGCCCTATGATTTCCAGCTTAGTTTTTCACTTCTTTTTGAGTATTTTTCAAAGATTCATTTATGGTAAACATAATTCTCCATGTATGTTATCACAATGAATTGTTGAATTTGATTAGGTCTCTTTTAATTCTTTATAATATCCCGAGTACAATAAATAGAGAAGAAAAGCAATCCTGCTTACTAATGGTGAAGGTAGTTGGTCCGAGATAGAGGGGAGTAACTGAAATGTCTGGAAAGAAGGTAGGCACTTAATAGCTTAAAATCGCCAAAAATAGAGGAGAGAGTGGTGGCAACCTTAAGAGAAAGAGAGGTAGTGGAGAGAAGCTCTAAAAGTGGCCAATGAACAGTAACCTTTGGAGGAGGAGCATGGGTTTCCTTATCTAGAAGACAAAGGAATCTGGAGGTCGCTATCACGAAGGGATAGGTGGAGCCTTTTTGTTACACCTCGCTCCTACAAGGTACTCAACCTGTGCAGTAGGGTTTGATCCGGCCACATTTCAGTGGCCTCAAAGAGGCAAAAGGCTCAAAGCCACCAAGAAACAAACATCTATAAAAGACTGAACAAAAAACATACTTCCATTGATACTGGATAAAACATAACCATTTAGGGAATACTCCATCCCAAATAAAAATACATAACAAATTTGAGAATAAAACATAGTCTCCAGAACACTCGGAGTCTTTAAAATTACAAAAAAGGCACTAAAAAAAAAAAGAAGACATCTAGCTGCAAGCTTAAGCCCTAGACGCCGATAGTGGTGGATCAACCTCTAGCCATTCCCGCTACCACGAAGGTTGCAGGAGAGTGTACTTAGTATTATAATTAATAAAATGATGCCAAATGTTCAGTTTAAGAATACTGAAATATCTTTGAAAACAAATCATCATGCTTTAATTAAAGATATGAAAATGTCGCATACTTTTCATCACAAAAGTCTCATAGAATTTCTACTTTTCCTTTTTCACGAAAGTACAACTTAGGCTCAACAGCCACAGTTCATCAAAATCCACTTCTCATACTCAATCCATACCCAACAGTGTCCAAGTAGTCTACCTCAAGACCGAGAGTTCCGACGGTACTGTAACCTCAATTTTCAATGCACAGATGGCAACGTAATGGAATGAGAGCTACTCTTCATCAGATACAAGTGGTATGTGCATAACTTGAGACTTAACTTGAAATGCCTTTAAAGGCTACCCCCCCCCCCCCCTTTACCAGGAAACCTCCCCTTACGAGATACATATAAAACCCATATTTGGGTAACCTTTCCTAACCGGATATAAATGGCTGAAAACCCTCATAACTTGGCACTTTGGAACATATCCTTAATAACAAACACATGCTTTATTCAAAAGACATAGATAGTACATTTGAAATATCTTGCCATTTGAAAGTAAAAAGCTTCATGCTATCATTCATCGAAATTCCCATGACTCAAAACATGAATATTGAAACATTTTAAAGCACATTTCACAAATCATTTGTTCAAAATAATTTCTAAGAACTGTCACCTAATCTAAGCGTGACAAAGGCCTACTTCTTTGCACGCGAGCCAAAGATTCAAACCTCCGGCGGCAAAACCCCAGTGCTTATCAAGCAATCCAAACCAAAACGTAAACGTAGGGTACCAACTCCTAGCGTTAAAAGGTAAGAGAACGGTTTGGGTTTTTGGGTGGGTTCTTCGGTTAATGGTTGTAATTCTACACCCTTCCAAAAACTAAGGGAACTCGTCATTTATAATGTCTAATCAACATTTTAGGTTAAAAGTTGATCAGTTAAGTCTAAGGAGTTAGGTCTTTAGGCTCAAAACTCCATTTATCACTTAAAAGTCACACTGTTCAGATTCTATCATAGTCAGAATAAATTACATTTAAAATATTAAAACAACTCCAAATGCTCAAATGTTTGGACAAAAGATAGTTTAAGATGTCCTCTAACTTTTTCATGAAGAACACTTGGCTTTTTAACCATCACAAAAATGTGTTTTGACCTCCACAAGATAATGTGTTGAATCTGTCCAGCCATTCTAAAAATCCTTTTGACCCATCAAACAGTATTCAAAGTTACTTAAATTTGGCAGAGAAATAGAATATTATGTTTGGAACAACTTTTATTAAGAAACTATTTTTATAAGACATCTCAAAAATAGGCTTTTTAGTCATGCCACAAAACGTGATAGAACTATAATGTCTTCAGTATCAAAGTTGTTTCCAGATTCTTCCTCAATTAGAAGAAAATTCATTTAGGGTATCAAACCAATTTCAAATGTTCTGATTTTTGGATAGAAACTAGATTAGGAAGTCCTCTAAAGTTTTCATGAAGAACACTTATCCATAAACTCAATAAAAATAGGTGTTTTGTCCTTACGAGAAAGAGGGTTGAATCTGTCCACAGAGAGAGATTCTGTCCACCAACTTTAAAAATTATTTTGACCAATCAAACGATATTAAAAATTTCTTAAATTTGGCAGAAAAGTAAAATAATATGTTGGGAACCATTTTCAGTACATGCCTCTAAAATAGGATTTTGAACTCAGTTACAAAACGTGATAGAAACTGCACGGTTATGGGGGAAAATTAATTTCTCAGAAACCACTTGATAAAATCTCTTCAAAAATTTTTTATATGAAAGCCAACCTCAATATCTTACTTTGGAATAAAAATTCACCTCGAGATTATTTTTCTAGAATTTATTAAAAATATTTAAAGAAGGTCTTCAGTGTTGAAAAATCCTGAAGCTTGAACTTAAAGGTTTAACTTGGCCCTAGCTCATTCTAGTTTGTTGCAAGCTTGTTCTTTTTGTGTTCTTGAATCATGTTCTAAAGAATAGAGATGAGAGAATATGTTTTTGATTAGAAATAGATTTGGTTTAGGGAGTTCTTACTTGGTTTTGATGGAATCTTGACACTTGAAGAACACGACTTAGCTTTAGAGACCCTTTCTTCCTTCTTCTCACTATATCACACTCAAACTCTCTCTCTACTCTCATGCATGGTGGCCAAGGGGGTGTGGGAGTGTATGTATATATAGGCAAGGTGGTAGTGGAGAAGATTATGATGTGTGCCATAGTGCGTAAGCCTTTGGTCCAATATTAATGCATGCAAAAGATGTGACAAGACAACTCACGACTTTGAGTGTGAGAAGGGTGGTGGTGGTCGGCCAAGGGGTTCCTAGGGCTCCCAAAAATCTGATTTTCGTGTTTATATTGTTATTATAATGGTTCAAGAGGTATAATTATACTACATTGCTAAAGAAAAATGCTTAAAAATTAACTTAATGTATAAATATAGTCACTTTTTCTATGGAATTGTATTAATTTGTTAATTTTATGATTGACACATTACGAGTTCGTTTGGCAACCTGGCTTTAAGTCGGCTTTTTAGTTTTAAGCCAATTTAAGTAAAAAAGTTAAAAAATTTGTTTGGTTGGCAAAATAGTGGCTTTTAAGCCACAAAAAAATTAAATAAGCTCAATGTGAAATTTTATTGTTTCCCTTCAGCCTAAATGAGCTGGGTATGATTGTTTAGTTGGAATTTGTGTAATTTTATATGTAGATGGATAAAATTAAAAATTGTTATGAGAAAAGCCAAAAAGCCAAAAAGCTAAAAAGTAAATAGGCTAAAAACTATGGGTTAAAAAACAAGACTTTTTGGCTTTTTGGGCTTTAAGCCAAAAGCCAAAAAGCCGACTTAAAGCAGGTAGCCAAATGAAGGCTACATATGCCTATACACACTTAAATTCATTTGTATTTCATTTGCATTTCATTTCAATTTAGCCAACATATAATTGGGTTAACCCTAGGTTAGTTGACTTTAACTTTGGTCACTTGATACATATATCAATTTGTATCTATAAAACTTGGCCACCAAATTTGGGCACAAGGCCTTAGGTGGCAGGTCACTTATTATCCATCTCCTTTTTTTTGTATAATAATTATTTTCTTTTGTTTTATGTAAAAGAATTACAAGAAATTTCACATGGACCTATTTTTTGGTCTTTGGGCTTAACCTTTGATTTATCTAACTTTGGACTTAGAGATTTGGATTCTTAAGAGTACCATTTGGGTAATATTGGTCTTAGTCTATTCCTAGCCCTGGGCTCGAGAAGACTAAACGGCTGGGTTAGCCCTTTTTAAAGAAGTCAGGTTAAAGAATTGGTTTGATTCGAAGCGTACTCTCTTTTTTATTGATTTCTAAAGTATGGGTTATTACACTTTCCCTTTGAGCAACAACTTGAGCGTATCGACGGAGGCCTTTAATACATGACAAGGGAAATGGGTGCACGGTCTACCCATTGTCATGCTTCTGAGCATCGCATTTCTAGAGTGCTCAATGTGCTTTGTTGTCTCTTGAGTTCCTCTCTATCTAAGGTTTGCCAGGGTAGAGCTACCCTAAGATTGGGGCGAGTTA
Organism: Heliamphora exappendiculata; assembly: GCA_034768845.1. NCBI lineage: Eukaryota > Viridiplantae > Streptophyta > Magnoliopsida > Ericales > Sarraceniaceae > Heliamphora > Heliamphora exappendiculata. The sequence goes on from JAOTRH010320768.1 coordinate 71,889, forward strand.
AGCATCGGCTCAAGTGGATATCCTTGAGGGAACAGAGTGGAGTGGGGTTAGTTCCAAGCCAAATCTTTTTGAGCGTGCACAGTGTGCTGGCCTCATAGCTAACCTCTCTGCAGCAAGCAGAGAGGGTGCTTGGAGGCAACCCTCGTGGGATGGAGGTGTTAGAATAGGAGAGAGAAAGAAAGAATCCAGAAAAGCGTGTATTTTCATTGTGAGACGTACACACGTATTTATTAAGTAATGAGAGCATACAGTAGATATTGTGGGCATCCCCACATGATATTATTAATACTTAATATATTAGTGCTAAATATACTTAACACTCCTCCTCAAGTTGGAGTATAGATATCAATCATGTCCAACTTGTTACAAATGTAGTGAACCCGGGGACCGGGTAGCACCTTAGTAAACATGTCAGCCAACTATTCTCCAGATCGAACAAAGCCAAAATCAATAGTGCCGTTCTTATACTCTTGGCGGATGAAATGACAGTCGATCTCGATGTGCTTAGTCCGCTCATGAAACACTGGATTAGTAGCGATATAGACAACAGACTTATTGTCACACTACAACTTGGTAGGACCCATAGGCGGTTCGTCTAATTCAGTGAGAAGCTGCCGAACCCACATGATTTCGGATGTTGCCAATGCCATAGACCTGTATTCCGCCTCGGCACTGGACCTCGACACCACATCTTGCTTCTTGCTTCTTGCTTCTTGCTTTTCCACGATACCAGGTTCCCACCAACAAAGACAGAGAATCCTGATGTGGATCTCTTATCAATCGGGCATCCTACCCAGTCTACATCAGAATGGCCCTCGGTACGGAAATGACCTCGATCATAGAATTGTAGACCCTTTCTCGGGTTAGAATGGAGGTACCGGAGGATACGAACCACTGCATTCTAATGAGGAACACGGGGATCAAACATAAACTGACTCACATTACTGACAGGATAGACAATATCTGGTCTGGTTATGGTGGTCAAATAATTAAGTTTTCCCACAATTCGGCGATACTTGTCAGGGTGAGGAAACACAGCACCATTACCGGGAAGAAGCTTCACACTCAGATCCATTGGGGACTCCACACCTTTGGTATTCAGCAGGCCGGCATTGCGCAAAATATCAATCACATATTTCTTCTGAGAAATAAAAATCCCATGCTTATTTCGGGCCATCTCGACCTCCAGAAAATACCGTAAGTGCCCAAGATCTTTAGTCTGAAATTGTCTGCAGAAAGGTCTTCAGGCTACTAATCCCAACATGGTCATCGCCAGTGATAACAATATCATCAAGAAACACACATTTGAGGGCACCTGATGATCGTACCGTCTAGGAATGGCAACGGGGCGGGGCGGGGCCGGGGATTAGTTCCCTCATCCCCGTCCTCTATTTGATCGGGGCGGGGACGGAAAAAAATATCAGAGAAGTAGCGGGGAACGGGGATATTTCGGGTATTATTTTTAAAATTTAAAAGATTAATATTAATAAAAGTT
>JAOTRH010320769.1:0-14564 GCA_034768845.1 Heliamphora exappendiculata
CCTTGGCCAACAGCACGGCCACGGCCTCGCCCTCGTCTCGCAGACATCACGTCTATATGAAAGCAAAACAACGTATAAGATACAGCACATAGCATGGACATAAATGCTAAACACCTAGCATGCTAACACATTGCCACATAAGTTCATGCTAAACAAACTCCACATACCGAGGAGAACCAACAAGAATGGCACGTCAATCTGGATAACCTACTCAGATTCTTTGCTAGAAATCAGGTTTGCTAAACGTGTTTCTAACTTGGCCCCCAAGTTTGTTAACTATTAAATCATCAGCTCCAAACATTCGACATTGATAAGAATTTTTGCCACCATTCATCTTCTCGCCACACTCGACTGAAGTAATTTTGTGAAATTCATTATTTACTCTTGAAATCCTAACTTGAGGAATAGACTTCGATGCGTGAATTGAAGTGCGTTAGGCCGACGTAATTTTAGGATAAATATCTAGTTTGGCTACCCATTGCTTAACACCTCTTTTTCCAAGATCTGATTATTACAGATTGATCCTGAGAACATTTCTTTAAGTGTTGTTCATTGCTCTCCCCTTGTTTCACCTATATTTGAACCCTAAATAACTTCTCGAATTGGGTCAATAGTGATTGCTTTAACCATGACCTTTTACTCTCCCCTAACCCATCTTTTGAATCGTCCGAGACTTTCTCATTAAACCTCAAAAAAGACTTACTCGCCTTCCCTTAACTACTTTAGGCTATATTTCGTGCAGCCTAGTACACCATTCGAAATACTTGGCTAAGCATTTAACTGCTCACCGCCCAATATCGCTTCTCCTGAGACTTTTAAATTCAAACTGACTATCCTCATCGAACCCCATGTGTGTTTTTATGAATCACAATCTATCCTTGGTTGATCTCCAATACCTTACCAAGTAGACCGGTAAGTAACAATAGTCATCAGGATTTTACGTCATTAGAATTGGCACTTTCACGGGAACTTGGACGACGCTCCAGAACCTCCTAACACCTCTTCGAATCGTAAAGTAGATCCTTTCTTGGTGTTACGGCTTAGAATGCCTGCCAACATCTACGTTTAACAAGTCTTGAAGATCAAGACCCCTAACTGCAAAAATGGCTAAGAAAGAGGCTCATTCAATCGACTAAGTCTTATTCGGGAACCCCAATGGATAAAACTATGCCATCAACAATCTACAGTTAGAAACAACAGTGTTGCACCTGGGAACTTGCGACATCACCGCACAACAGAATTCAAGCTTCTCTAGATCAGCTCGTACCTGGCCCACCTATCCGAGGAATTAAGGAAAGAGAGTTATGCCGCCAGTAGGACCCGAAAAACGTAAAACCCAAAGCTCGAGATTCTGACTTGCCACGCAAAAGAGGGACCACGTCCACATGCATCGATAATCATGCTAACCTTTCTCATCAAATTTTAGAATCCAAATTCTACCATCACTGACTAAGAACAAAGGATCTTAACTATAGCAATGGATTCTTGGAATCTGATAAAGATTTAATTACCCGAGAAACGATCCAGTCTTTAGAAAAGACACTCAAACCTTACGTACCAACATGTCAAGAACAAAAAAAAAATGAGACAACTCTAGGAAAGACAGTGATGGAAATGAAAACGTATAACTATAGACTTCGTCACTGGACAATCGAGATCACGTTAAGAACACGACAGCATTTGAGTTATAGTGGATCGCCTCACCAAAATCGCTCGATTTCTATCAGTAGACCTCAGGACACGTCAATAACTTCAAAAAGAAAGTACATCCATGAGATTTTGCATCAATGTGAGTTATCTACCTATATTGCACCCAACTAAGACGCGTCCCACACCACATTCAAGAAGAGTTTACAGTAGCCTTAGGAACAGAGCTTTACCTCAATACCACGTCTCACTCTCAGATTAACAGGCAGTCTGAACGCATAATTTAGTTCATCGAAGATTTGCTAAGAGCCTACATAATGGAATTTAAAGGGAAGCTGAGAAGAACGTTTACCTTTGGTCCAAGTTCGCCTACAATGATAGCTACGAAGCTAAAACAACCAAGAAGACCAAAATGGAGAGTTATGAAGACACGGTATAGGCCCCTCAAGTTCAATACAGGAGATCACATAAAACTTGGCCACTGCAAAAACTCGGGCACTTCCAGAAAATGGAAGGTCAGCACTAAGACACATCAGGCCGTTAGAAATCCTAGCCAAAGTAGTGATAATCGCCTGGCCCTGCCACTACAGCTCGTAAATATCTGCAACATGTTCAATGTCTTGATGTTGAGAAAATGTGGACCTAATCTTGGTCACCCCTCTCAACTAAGGAGAGCTCTACGTCAACGAAGATGCCACACTCGAAGAAAGGCCGATCAAGATAATCAATTAGCATGACCAAGAGTCCGAATCCATTCAAAAGCGTCGTTACCACCTTAGGAGATCAAGCACATGTAGACTTTGTTTGTAAGACATGAAGAGTGACCGACACCCCAACATTATACGACCTGCGAGTCATGAATCTTATCAGTTAATTCTTGGCATGGAGTGGCTCCCTGGACATCAAGCCATCATCAACTACCGTAAGAAGATAATTTGGGCGCATACAGAAGATGAAACTAGTGTACGAATCCAATGAAAACAACGTGATACTTCTATACCTGTTGGTGTGAAGGCATACAGATCAATTGATTTCACATGTAGATTAACCTATATACTCGCTAGAACGAACACCCTATTAGCCACTGAGTTATTATGGGTTGTATGTAAATATAAGGACATGTCTCTAGAGGAATTATCTTCCCAAACACTCCACTATGGGATGCACCAACATTATTTGCTAATGGAACTTTAAGGCTCTGCATAGACCATCGATAACCGAACAAGACAATCAAGAGTCGATACCCATTACAACAATCAACAGCAGAAGCAGAACTACGAAGATCAGCAAGATGACTTCAACTAAGAATGAGTGAATTGAAAAGAAAAATGTAGCTGACCAACAAGGGAACGATGGACAAAATGTCGCACTTCACGGGGGAGCAAAGAAGATTTGTCAATGATTAGAGATACACTCGTATTTTAGGATATATGCAAGCTTAGACGTGTTACACCATTACGAGAAAAGGGAATGCTTATAGGAAAAAGGCTTTTACACTAACGCTAGTCTATAACCCCACATCATAGGCATACAATGTGATCTTTGAAAGTTGTATAGTAGTCAGTCTGAGATTTTAGTAAGATGAAAACAACCATTACTCAAGGTTGTTGAACGTATAAGCCCGACCCTGTCCACACCTCAATCGAAAACGACTCAAGTGAACAACGACGCAATTTCAAGAAGAGTTCAATAAAGATCAGAAGGAATGTACTCCAGAAGAAAAATAATTATGTTGAACAAGCTTTATGGCAGTGCCACAGAAGTAAGAAAGTCAACTTGAAGACGAGAAGGCGTAGCGCTAGTAAATCATCTCCAACCTTTCACATGAAGAAGTACTACATGAAATTTCAAGGATGAAGTTTATTTTAAGGGGGTAGATTGTAACGACTCGGTTCGGACCCTAGTTGCAATGACTCGATTCAAACCATAGCATTGGCAATAGCTAGCACACGAGACTTCAGGTTGCTAAAAGGTTAGAAACCCTAATTCAACTTGAAACCCTAATTCGATCTAGAAACTCTAAAAATATCAAAAATTCAAGAAACAAAACCTTAATACTCGGAGAACTTTTCAAAATTCTAAAATAAGTAATTATCATAAACTATTAGATTAAAAATTAAAAATTCTCACAAAAAGATTAAAATGACCAAAATGCCCTTAGTACACCAAAAAATCTTTAAATTTCAAAATTTGACACGTAAACATCCTAAATTAAAGATTTAAATACAAATAAATAGCAAAAAACAAAATAACAAAAATGAAAAAACTACCCCTTAGTGGCCAGTTATGCATAGGAGATTGTGCCAAAAAGTCACTTTTTGTATTTTCAGCTTAAATTGTAAAAAAGATGTACCACTCAAGTATCTTTATAGCCCAAGATTATTTAAATAATAATATATATAATAATATAATATTATAAGCTAAAAAAGCAAATAAAATATTGTTAAAGTTTCTACACACTTAACTAAGTTAAAAAATCACATCTTGTCAAATTTGTTTAAAGTGACATAATTACCTACACCTAATTAATCAATTATTATCAAAATTATAATAATTCATAAGAAGACTAAAATAATCATAAACTTACTAATATAACATGTTTTATGAGGTTGGAATACTAAAAAGATAAACAATAATTTTCTATGTCTTTCTTGCCTAATAATGCACCAAAATCCCATTTAATTAATAAAATAATGTAAAAATTAACTTTTTGGCCACCCAAACAAGTCCAACCGAATTCTCCTACCCAAATCTGAAATTGTCTTTCTCAAAAGCCACCCCCATGCCATCCAACCAATTGACATTAAAGAAATTTATAAATTCTTACACAAATAATCATTTTGTCCACAAAACCTTTCCTCTATAAATACAAGACTCAAACATCCTTTCTCCTCAGCTCATTTTCGGCATTTAGAGAGAGAAAGTTCAAAATTTTTGATTGCTTGAGTGTTCTTCAAGTGTTGGGAGAAAAAGGAGGAAGGAAAGAAAAGGAGGAATTCATGAAGGAGCAAGGAGGGCACTCTAAGGCCAAGTCTTAGCTCTACATCCACCATCACCTACTCATTCTAAGGTAAGTAAACACTTCAAAACTCCCTAGTTAGAATCACCACAAACTCCTTCAACCCATATTTGAAAATGGAACCAAGAACAAGAATCAAAATAAGAAAGAAAAAGGTGTTGTGGTACGAGCCATGGATTGTTTAACGATTCTTGTGACTTATAGTGTGTGTACATGTTTATGTTATTGGGTTATGTGGCTTCTAAGAGTTCTAGAATAATGATATGTAAGTGTTTAATTCATTCATGCAAAGAGAATAGCTCAATCTTGACAGTCCACATGCTAGGTAGTTAAAATGCACATTGGCCTGAGATTTGTGAGTTTTCAGCCTTTTACCCCGAACATTGAAATATCATAACTAAAGATAGAAAATTGATCTAAGTGAGTTATTTATATTAAGATCTATGGTTTTAAGTTATCTTTCATACAAAATTTGTTTGAATTGATTTGAGTGAGTAGAACTTGAGATACAACATTTTTGCCAAAGTGTGTTAGTTTCAGACCAACAAATTTTGCAGACCTCAAAACCCTATTTTAAATCGTGATTTAAGCTTAGGTCAAAATATTAAAGTTATAGATAATATATATACCTACTGACCAATAATGAGCCTAAAATATTAAGATTGGATAGGTCCAAATGCCTCTGAAAGTCACTATTATGGTTCAGTAAATCACAGAGCCTTCTATCATACATTTTTGTGCAACCAAAAATCTCTATTTTTAGTGACCAAATCCAAACGTGATTTTCATTAAACGTGTAGGTAACATATCAATCTAGTTGCTGTCCAAAAATCATATTTTAAAACCCTTCGATGATCCCCCAAACCATTTTTAAATCCTCTGTTGAACAGTGTTTCTGCTGTGTGTTTGAAGACTAATTGACATATTTTATAAAATAACTTATTTCTCTAACGTTTTTTAAATAACTGCATTGAGAACTATTCATGAGACTTGTAAGGAACATATTAAACTATAACATATCCAAAACTTAGCTCAGTAGAACCTGTTTTGATGCCCCAAAACCGAGACCATCTGAGGACCTTTTTCTGTAAGTTTTTTGTAAAATGCTAAACCATTTTCACTTATTTAATTTATTTTCCTTAATTGCCTTAGGATTTGTTCTTAGTGTTAAACACGAAAGTTGTAGAGAATATTTTTATCTAGGTTGTTACCAAAAACTAGAACCGAACTCAATTTCTAAATAACCCGAATTGTTGTTGTAGTTTGCAAATAAGTAATTAAAAGTTGACTTGTGAATTTTTAATCGTACGATAAGGCGTGTTTTAGTTATATGACTTGTTTAAAATGTTTCAATTGGACTAAATGACATAAATACTGAATTTATGTGAACATATGATGAAGCATGACCATTTTCATAAAATTTGAATCTTATTTGAGGATTGTATCTTATGCTCTAACTTGTGGTGCATCATGTTATGTTGGATTGTACCTTACCATACCATGCTATAAGTAGTTGTACTTTGAAGTGTATCTTGTACCATCATGAGCATTATCAGTGTTACATTCACGACATGTTGGGATCCATCGTACCATTGTGGGTTTGGATGCATTAGAGTTTTCGTCTCATTGGTTCTAAGTCTAGGGCGTCCCTGGTTGCCGAATTATACATTATTTTAGGCTTTGTTCCTAGTTTACACCCTGGGTGCATCCCTGGAGTAGGAAATTTTTTATGATGGATACTTATTTTGGCACCATGGGTTCCTCATTAGCAGTCCGTCTTTTGTAAGTTGGACTTTGGGTTGACATCGGCGAACGCATCACGGGTTTTAAGGTGGGTTCATTGGATAAGTGCACATGATGACTGTTTTGGTTGGTCGAAGGTGATGGCCCGCCCCCACGCTGTTGCCATTGAGTGAAATAGCCGTGGCATAAAGCCTGGCGATGCATTTACTATTCGCAACAAAGTGCAATGATAGCTTTGGTGATCAATTCCACGTTAAGTCCACTCTTGTAATTTCTGGCGTGGAATTCATGTTATGTCTTTAGGTGTATTTTTTGATTGGGCATCTTGCACTACATTGCATTATCACTCTTGGATATTTAGCTATCTTTGCAATTTTTTGCTCATTATGCGGTATATTTTAACGCTTGCCTATCTCTTTGATTTATAACTATTTAAAGTATTGGATGATGTGCGTTGTGGCAAATTTGTGTTGTGAGATCTGGTTAGGAAGTTTGGAGTGTTTTTTTCAGAGCTTCGGTTCATGGCGTTATGCCACAGGTGAAAGAGAGCTTATCTTACGGAAATGAGACAATCGAACGGGGTAAGTACCAGGAGCACAATGATTCAATCAAAGCTTAGCAACATGAGCAGCCTTTGTTTATTGTCTCAGGATGTCTCTTGTATTTCCTTGTAATCACAATTTAATGGCTGTAATATCTATATTTTGTAAGCTTTTTGAGACTCAAATGATGTAATAATATAAAGATTATCTATGAATAAAACGTTAGCATAACTTTAATTGTATGTATATGTATGTCTCAACATACCTAGGAGTTGGGGCGTTACACCTTCCTCCTGATGGCAAGATCGAATTCACAATAGATCTCATGCCTAGCACTACACCCATCTCTAAGGTGTCGTACAGGATGGCTACCGTAGAATTGAAAGAATTGCAAGCACAGTCGCAAGAACTACTAGATAAGGATTTTATTAAGCCTAGTGTTTCACCGTGGGGAGCACTGATTTTATTTGTAAAGAAGAAGGATGGTTCTATGTGGTTATGTATCGACTATAGAAAGTTGAACAAAGTCACGGTTAAAAATAGATATCCATTGCCACGGATAGATGTTCTATTCGATCAATTGCAAGGAGCCTAGGTGTTCTCAAAAATTGATTTGAGGTTTAAATATCACCAACTAAAAGCTAAAGGGGAAGACATTTCAAAAATAGCATTCAGGACTCGTTATAGCCACTATGAGTTCTTGATAATGTCGTTTGGGCTTACTAATGCTCCAGCAGCATTTGTGAACTTAATGAATTGAGTTTTCAAACCCCAATTGGATCGTTTTGTGGTGGTGTTCATTAATGATATTTTAATCTATTCTCGAAGTAGAGAAGAACATGAAGATCAGTTGAGGAAAGTGTTCCGAATTCTTAGGAAGAAGAGGTTGTATGCAAAACTCAGCAAATTTGAATTCTTGCTGGATAATATTTCTTTCCTCAGGCATGTAATCAGTAAAGGAGTGTCAGTGGATAGTAACAAAGTGGATACCATTATTGATTGGCCATGTCCGACATCAGTGACTGAGATATGAACTTTCTTGGGACTTGTAGGATATTATAGACGATTTGTGGAAGGGTTCTCCCGTATTGCTCTACCACTTACAAGTCTTACTCGAATAGGGGTAAAGTATGAATGGACAGATGAATGTGAGAATAATTTTCAAGAGCTTAAGAAGAGGTTGACTGCAGCACCAGTTCTTGCCTCACCGACAGAGGGTGGTAATTTTGTAATTTTTAGTGATGTATTTCGTCAAGGTTTGAGTTGTGTACTTATGTAGCATGGTAAAGTGAGTGCTTATGGTTCTCGCCAGTTAAAGATACAAGAAAAGAATTATCCCACGCATGACTTAAAGTTGGCGGCCGTTATTTTTACACTAAAAATATAGAGACTTTACTTGTATGGGGAATCTTGTGAGATTTATATTGATCATATGAGCTTAAAGTACATATTCACTCAGAAGGAGCTCAACTTGAGGTAAAAGCAATGGCTTGAGCTATTGAAGGACTATGATGTTAATATATTCGAGTAAGGCAAATGTAGTACTAGATGCATTGAGCAGAAAGTCATCTGGAGGTAGCTTGGTATAATTGACAGTTTAAAATCCTTTGTTAGTAAATCTCAGAAGGTTAGGAATAGAGATAATACATCGTAGGGATACTGCATTGTGTTGTTAGTTGATAGTGAGGCCGACCTTACTAGATAGGGTTCGTGTAGCTCAACAACACGACCTTCAATGCAAAAGGATTTTAGAAGAGTTGCAAAAATGTGAGACTACAGATTTTAGCATTGCTGATGATAGGACTCTTAAGTTCAAAAATCGAGTTTATATATCTGCTAATGATGAGTTGAGAAATGAGATTCTAGTTAAGGCTCATAGTTCTAAGTATAGTATTCATCCGAGAAGCACAAGGATGTATAGAGACCTTCGAGAACATTTACCTGTCAGCAAATTAAGGTAGAACATTAGAGACTAGCAAGGAAGCTTCAATCGTTATCCATACCCAAGTGGAAGTGGGAGAGTATTACAATGGATTTTGTGTTGGGATTGCTTAGTACACGTAGTGAGCATGAGGCTGTTTAGGTGTTTTTGATCAACTTACTAAGTCAGCACACTTCATTGCTATCAAGATGACATGTACTTTGGATTGTCTTGCACAGTCGTATGTGAGGGAAATTGTTAAGTTGCACGGTTTACCAGTATCAATTATCTCATAACGTGATCCCCATTTTGTATCGACATTTTGGGGCGCACTACAGTCATCCATGGGTATTTGGTTGGATTTTAGTTCTGCTTACCACCCATAAAGGGACGGACAATCTAAGAGAATCATTCAAACACTAGAGGATATGCTGAAAGCTTGTTCTTTAGAGTGGAAGGGTAATTGAGATGATCTGTTGCGACTGATGGAGTTTACCTATAGTAACAACTATCATTCAAGTTTGGGAATACCACCTTATGAAGTGCTGTACGGGTGCAACTGTAGATCTCCATTGTGTTGGTATGAAGTTGGAGAGATCCAATTTTTTGGGCCAGATTTGGTCGAGAATGCAACTTAAAAAATTGCCACCATTCGAGATAAACTTCTAATAGCTCAAAGCCGATAGAAGAGCTATGTTGATCAGCGTAGAAGAGCTATGTTGATCAGCGTAGACGAGACTAAGAGTTTCAAGTTGGGAATATGGTATTTCTGAGGGCTTCACCTTGGAAAGGAGTGATTCATTTTGGTAAGAAAGGGAAGTTAAGTCCTCGCTATATTGGGACATTTGAGATTTTGGATAAAATTGGTGAGGTAGCCTATCTTGTGGCCTTGCCAGCTAATTTTGCAGGAGTATACAACGTCTTTCATATATCGATGCTGAGAAAATACATCTACAGTCCATCTCATGTGTAGAGACCCGGTCCCTTTTTATTTGTGGATATTAATGAAATCGTGTTATGGTATTTTCAGTGGGGAACATTTAAGTGTTTAATTATGCAAATAATTAAAACTTGATCATAATAATGTCTGTTAACAAAAATTGTATGCTCAGTAGTGCATGAAAACCATTGTTGTGGGTCATTCGGGTGAGTTTTGCGGTGTTTGGCTTATGATTCGATCCGTATATAAGTCTTTCATTCAGGGTCCCTCAGAGCGTTAACTGCTCGAGCGGCCTGGGGCCCACTCGAGTGAGCTAGTGCCAAAACTTTTTTAAAATCGGGTAAAAGGGGATTGCTCGAGCAGACTGTTGACGAGCAGACTTTAAAATCACGGGTTAAGCCCTTTTTATTTCATTTTTCTCATTTCCTTCTCTATCTAAACTTGTGTTAGAAGCCCTAGAACTATTATTGGTGCTTCTTAAGGCTTCCCTAGCTCCATTAGTGGTAATTCCTTACTTTCCTTTTGGTTGAACAACCATTGGAGGCTTGAGGTTGGCATTGTAAGGTTTTTTCTCATCTTTCGGTTGGAGGTTTTAGTGGTTGAAGCTTGCAAGGACTCCCTTTCTTGTGGATTTATCATAAAAAATGTAGGATCTATGACTATTTGTGAACATTATTATATGTGGGTTGATTATTTTGAATCTATACATATAAGCATGATGAATCTATGTTTTCAGAACCCATGTAAGGATTTAATGTTGAAACATGTTAAAATCTTGGATATGAGGGTGATTTAAAGTGGTTTTATCGTGTGATTATTGTTGAAGACAATTGGATTAAAAAATGATGGGTTAGGATTTTAGAATTGAATCAAAACCATGAAAATTAGATTTTTTGGTTTAAGGGATCCAAATGTTGAAATTGATGGAAAGCTTAGACAAATCGGAGTTATATTAAATTAGTTACATGTATATTTCATGAATTTATATAATATGTGAAAATAGTGGATGTTGGGTAGGGGATTTTTGTGTAAAGCCAATAAATCGTTGGATATGAATCATATCAAATGTTAACTTTGGGGGTTTTAAACCTTTATATTCGAATATATGAATTATGATAATATATGTGAGGGTTAAGATTGGAATCGTAATTGTGTATGGTTTGGCGAGAGGAACCAGGTTGACGGTTGGACTCGTTTTAGTTGTTAATGAAAATGATATAATTAAAGTACCGTGTGATCAAATTGAATGACTAAGTTGGGCTCGAGAAGCTCCTCTATGAAAGATTAAAAACTTGCATAATGTATGGTAAGCCATTCTATCGGGTTAATCCCTGTAAAAGTGTCACGCCCCAAACTCCGGGGCACGTGAAACACCCAGAAACAACCAAACATACACCCAATCCGAGAATACACTCTCAAAATAAAACATACATGCATTGTATATAAATGCCAAACAGCATACATTACAAGGCTCCAACGCCAAAAGCTTGCACTACACGGTTCTAACACCGAGAAACATGTATTAAGCATACATAATACAGAAAGACAAAAAGGAATACTATAACTCTTTTGCTCCCAACCAGCAACCCTAAATCAGCGCGCGTGATTGGTACCTGAAAACATTTTATCCTACACCGTGAGCCAAAGCTTAGCAGAAACTGGGTAAACATGCAATATAAACAAAACGTGCTAGGAAATCGAAGTGTAGTTTTAAACTCTATTTCAAACCTTAAAAACAGTTTCACATGCAAGGGAAAGCGATGATACAAACCATGTTTTGACTCACTCACAAGAGCCTTGAAAACAGTTAAAAAGGCATTTTTAGATCGTGATTCACACGACTCTTAAAACAATTTGAAAACTAGTCTATCCATCCCATAATGTAGTTCATGCAATCCATGTATCTTCTCGAATTTTCACCGATGGACCGTAGCCCCCGTCAATGCATCTTTACAAACTTTCATCGAAGGACCGTAGCCCTATCGAACACCTCTTTACGGACTTGCACCGAGGGGCCATAGCCCTATCAAATGCTTCTTCACAGACTTTAACCGAAGGATCGTAACCCTAATGTAATCTTCTCATACTTTAATCGAAGGGTCGTAACCCTAGCGTAATCACCGTAAACCAGAGCTAACATAACCATCTATCCCATTTTATACAACTATGCATAACCTAATCAGGATTTAACTGCATAAAATCACGTACTATCACTACGTATCACAAACCACGTCACACATAACGCTATCGAATATCATGTAAAAAACATTACATAAACCATGCATGAATAAATTACCGTTATAACATGCATAAAGCCCGTTATAAAAGCACATAGCCACATATAACCACCAAGCCTAGCCCGAAGGCTAACCAAAAATCCAAAATCCTCACGGTTCACAACCTAAGGCCCTTTCCCAAAAGGAACCATGGGCTCAAACACTCAACGCATAACGAACACCCACATCTCACCAACTCATCATCCCTGAGGATGGCATTAACACGAACACACGAGCACACGAAGTTACCACACGACCCCTGAAACCACGACACCACAAACCGAATCCCAAAAGGAATCCACAGGTATTTTAATTGAATAATTTTCCTAAATTATTCAATTGAATACCGTAGGACACCAATCGAAAATCAAAACCCAACCATCGAACCACCATCACACACCCCATCACTTCAGTCGACTAGACCCAACCCCCAGTCGATTGAATAACACACTGGAAACTACCAAAATGCCTCACGCACGGTTCAGTCGGCCGAACCCACAGGTTCGGTCGACTGAACCCCAAAACTAAGATCCAGTCGACTGAACTCACCCAGAAACCATTTTTAAGCTACAGGTTCAGCCCTCCAAACCTCGAATCGAAGTCTCCAAACTCCAAATCAACACCCGTGAACATCCACACGTCTAGGCCTAACACCGAGACCTCAAAAGAAACTCCCAATACCTGATTCCATTCACGAAATCGACGAAAAATAGGTTTTAAACCCAAAAATCTAACCTTACAGAAAATCAGATCTACAACAATCAAATCGGTAAAAAGACACCTGATTACCCATAGCACCCTTATATAACATATAGGTCTAGAATCCTACCTCGGTAAGTTTAAAACTCGACGCCTCGATCCACGTGCAAAATTGAGTTTCGCCGGAATAAAATTCTGACCGGATGGTTATGTAGCCCACCGCACCAAAAAAAAGAATCCGCTGTTGGATCGTTAAAAACTGAGCCCTAGGCCCCCGAGAACTTAGAGAGAAGACAGAGGGAAAACGAAAAACTTCCTGGAGAAGTTTTGGAAAATATATTTATGAAAAAATCTAACTCCATATATTTATAAGTCTCCAAAATATCTTTTTTTTTTAATTTTTGAAATTCGCACCGTAACACCCCATGGCCCCCTGAACCTTCCCCGCATGCATCTCTAAGCTCGATCATGCATAAAAAGTAGTAAAAACATGCTCGAAAGAAAATAGTAACGCGCATCCGAAAACGCCAAAAAAAAATGGGTCTAGGTCTCACAAAAAGCATGCTTTAGGTGGCCCACCCATCAATGTTTCTAAGGAAAATAAAAAATGTTTGCTCTCCGAGTCAGGCTATAAAATGGGTATTTATCCTTCGGGTCTCGCATGGCCTGGTGGTGATAACTACGCTTGGGTCTATAGGCGCTGTCCGGGTTTGATACTTAATTAAATCAATAATTGAATCGGGTTGGCAAGCCTTAATTGAATGACGTGAATGAAATATGAAAGTTGAAAAACCTTAGGTTGGTTGGAAAACGGTGTGGTGACATGTTGGTACGATTGAATTCACTAAGGTCATAGAACATTGAACTACTGTTTTTAAATAAAAACTCAGTTATGTGATGAGAATTTGGTTTGAGAAGACAAAATTGGGTTTAAAGAGAAAACTATATGTCGCATTTCACATAACCATCATCGCATATCATACATACGTTCATTCTTAGTCTATTTCCTATGAGCCTTAGCTCATGTTGTATAACCCCTTTCAAGTGATAACAGGAAGAACGTGTTGGAGTAAAATGGATGATCGTGTGACCCTTTTTGTGTAGTTTGATGGAGTTACATATTCATTGATAGCATCATTTGAGCAGTGAAATTGTAAATGTAATTCTCATTTTGAATACTTGGATAAATGTATTTTGGGTTGGAGTAACCTGTGTTGTAAGGCCCTAAGGCCATGACTTCCGGATTTGTATGCATTTGAATGAAACATCATGATCTTGAATGTTTGATTCTGAGTTTTTGGGTTGAAAGAGGTTATTTCATTATCAAGTGTACATTTTACTTCACAATTTTGCCTATCTAAAACTATGTTCAAAGGATGAGGAAAGTGGGTGACTTTTTAACACTAAGAAAAAATTTTAGAATTTTGTGCAGTTTGCTCTTGAGAACCTCACCGCTCGAGCAGTTGGGAGTTTACTCGAGTGGACTCCGCTGGGTGGCACATTTTTGAAACTTGTCTTAAAATGAGTTTTTGCTAGGCATCTTTGGGGTATCTTTTGGGGGTATAAATGAAATATTTTTTTGGAAGTTATTTATAAAGAAAATGGATTCTTTTTACCCTTATCTTTGATAAGAAAATTAAAAGTTTAGCTTCTTTTTAAAAAAGTATTTTCTTGGCAAGTTTTTTTGGGTTTGATTTCTTAAATTGGGTTCTTTTCTTCATAAAATCGCACAGATTTATATTATTACGAAATTGAAGCGTTATAGATTGGTATCAAA
>JAOTRH010320769.1:14664-37510 GCA_034768845.1 Heliamphora exappendiculata
AAATTGGGTTCTTTTCTTCATAAAATCGCACAGATTTATATTATTACGAAATTGAAGCGTTATAGATTGGTATCAAAATTTTAGGTTCGAATACCTAGGTGCCGTGAAAATGGTTGATCCATTGCGTGAGAGTTTGCATTGATGCGTGACATTTATGTATTGGTGTGTTTGCATGAGATATCTTGAGGTGACTTTATGTTTGCATGCTACATGATACGTGGGCATAGAAGTTGGGTTTTTAGGATAATGCTTCTTACCCTCGGGCGACCGATCGACTAGTCTGGAATTCGAGTTAGAAAGGAATTTAGCCGACGTCCATTCTAATTAGAGATCCAAATGAGTTACCGAAATTGATGTGTTATTTCGATTAGTTCTCCTCGTTACGTGTTGCATGAGATGTGTTGACATAAAGATATGTGTTACGTGACTAGATGAGGTGGGATGTTGTCCATGACAGATGAGTTGTTGTAAGCCTTGTTGTTGATATCTTTCTTTCGTTCTTTTTTATAGAGCACAATGTTACTGAGGTGGGTTAGAGGCCGAGGTCGTAGCCGAGGTCGCACGTATACCAAAGTTTCAGAGGAAGGGGATGTTCATGCCCTACAGGAACAAGTGGGTGGTGTGGATGTTATACGGGAGATGCTTAGTACGATGAGAGCTTTAGCCAAGGCGGCTAGGGGCAGAGCAAGAGCTCCTGTGCTAAGGGCTATAGTGGCTATGAGGGAATTTTAGCGATTGAACCCTCCGACCTTTTCTGGTGAGCCGAATCCCAAAGTGACCACAAAATGGTTAGAGGTGACCTCCACCATCCTCGATACGTTTGAGATTGTTAAGGATGAACTGCGAGTGAGGTTGGCAGCGTTCCAACTCTGAGAGGACGTGCGAGAATGGTGGAAGTTCACCCAGACGACTGTAGATGGCATGTGGACCACTTTTTACTAGGGTTTTTTTGGAAAACTCTTTTTGGGGTCGTCAAGTGAAACATATTGGGAAGAGTTTCTCTCCCTGTTTTAGGGGAATCTTACCATGGTCTAGTATAAAGCCAAGTTCATGAATTTATCGTTGTTTGCACATGAGATGGTGGCAATGGAGGAGTTGCGCACCAGGCGATTTGAGTGAGGTCTTTGGCCTTCAATTAAGGATCAGATTGCAGGTTTAGGTTTTTGGGTCTACACTGAGTTAGTAGAGGCCGCTATTTGGGTTGAGAATGCTATGGCTGAGAGTCGCAAGATTCGGGAGAGTAAGTCACATCAGAGGGTTTCTAGTGCGCAGTCAGAGGGGCGCTAGTAGAAGAGGCAGAAGTTGGGAGGATCGAGTTCTTACCCAACGAGATCTTAGCCGTAGCCGCAATCATCACCTGCACCATCCATTGCGTAATCTGGACATTCTAAATATCGGGAGACGGTGTGCTACACATGCAAATAGTCGGGGCACCGTGCTAAGGATTGCACACAAAGGGGACAATAGCAGAGTTAGGCTGAGGGGAGGACCCCATTTTCATGTTTTCAATATGGCCAAGTGGGTCACATACGTCGAGATTGCCCTTAAGGAGGAGAGTGTTCAGGGTGCTTCAAGAGCACACTAAGGGCAGGCATTATAGGGACAACAGGGCTACGGCCAATCGCAGCAGCAATCGGGAGTACAAAATAAGCGAGGACTATAAGAGAAGCTACCTCAATTCAGTCAGTGAGGCAGCTGGGAGCTAGGGGCAGTGGACAGAATCAGGGGAATCAGGGGAGAGTATGCGCCTTCGTAAAGACTAGCACTTCGATAACATCTGCCATGCCAGATGCAACAGCCAGCTCATCGATCATCCAAGGTACCTTCCTAGTGTATTGTTCTTGGGCCAGTGTTCTTGTGGACACGGAAGCATTGCATTCATTCATCTCATCCACATTTGCATCTGCATTGGGGCTAGAGGTAGACGACCTGGGTAACATTTTATGTGTAGAGACAACGATTGGCGAGATTACCATGTTGAGGCGCATCTGTAGAGCCTGTGAAACTGAGATTACCGACCATTGTTTAGTATTTGAATTCATCGTGCTCGATATAGCGCTTTTATTGACTGTGACTGCCGATGAATGTTCGTTTGTATACCTGAAGGAGACTCCTTTTACTTCGTGGGTGATCAGGATAACGACTTAGTGCTTAGATCTCTTAGTTCACGGAGGTGTGATATCCTTGGCCCCCTTTTTTTTGCCTGTGTATGAACGAGATTGATCCTACTCGAGGAGAGCTTCCTCCCGTTGTTTGTGAGTTTTCAGGCATGTTCCCAGACGACTTGTTTGAGCTTCCACCACGGCAAAAAGTTGAGTTTTTCATTGACCTCATTCTGGGAACCACCCCTATTTTTATGCCTTCCTACCGCTGCACACCGGCTGGGTTGCTAGAGTTGAAGGTGTAGGTCCATAAGTTGTTGGACAAGAGTTTTATCCATCCTAGTGTGTCGCCTTAGAGAGCATCGACATTGTTTGCAAAGAAGAAGGGTGGATCTTTACGCCTTTACATTGATTATCGTAAGTTAAATCACGTGACAGTTAAAAATAAGTAACCTATGCCTCGTATCGACGGCTTATTTGACCAATTGAAGGGTTTATGTTGCTCTTCCAAGATAAATTTGAGATCGGGTTATCATCAGTTGCGAGTCAAGGAGGAGGACATCCCGAAGGCGGCTTTTCGTACCCATTATGGGCATTTTGAGTTCCTAGTCATGTCATTCGGACTGACCAATTCACCGACAACGTTTATAGACCTCATGAACCGTATCTTCCACCCATACCTCGATAGGTTTGTGGTAGTGTTTGTGGATAACATCCTCATTTATTCACCATCGGAGGAGGAGCACGAAGAGCATCTTTAGATTGCCCTACAGTTGTTGCAGGAGCATCGGTTATATGCCAAGTATGGTAAGTACAAGTTCTAGTTGCATGAGGTGAAGTTTTTGGAGCATGTAGTTTCGAGAGATGGAGTGGCAGTGGATTCTTCTAAGATAGAAACCGTGATGGGATGGGAGAGGCCAAAGAACGAATTTGAGATTAGGAGTTTTTTAAGGTTGATGGGTTACTACCGTCGGTTCGTGGAGGACTTATCAAGGCTTGCAGAGCCTATGACACACCTTACGTGGAAGGAAATCAAGTTCATGTGGAATTATAGTTCTGAGCTCACCTTTCAGACGAGGTTGACCAGTGCGCCTATTCTGATCGTACTAGAGAGAGGGCTCGACTATGCCGTTTATTGCAATGCATCGCAAGAGGGGTTAGGTTGCATGTTGATGCAATAGGGCAAGGTAGTTTCCTATGGATTTGGACAGTTGAAGATTCATGAAAAGAACTACCTCACTCGTGACTTGGAGCTTGCGGCAGTGGTCTTCGCTTTAAAGACGTAGAGGCACTACTTGTACGAAGAACGCTTTAAAGTGTTCTCGAATTATGAGAATTTGAAGTACTTGTTTTTGCAGAAGAACTTGAACTTACATCAGAGGAGATGGATGGAGTTCTTGGGACACTTTGATTTTGATCTACTATATCACCCGGGCAAGGCCAACATAGTGGCCGATGCCCTCAATCGAAAATCTTTGAGCTCGATAGCTCACGTGACCGTTAGAGAGTGGAATATGCTCGGAGAGGTCAGTGACTTTGACCTACAGCTTGATGAGTCTGGTGACTGCGTTACCTTATTCACGATAGTTTCTCATCCCATCCTTGTTCATTGTGTTATAGAAGCTCAATAGTTTGATGCAGAGGGCTTGATGTTTCGGGAGCAAGCCTTGAGTGGCGAAGATGCCAAGGAGTGGCCTATCCACTCCTATCAGAGTTTGAGATTTACGGGGAGGATCATTGTGCCAGAGTCATGTCGTGAGGACGTGCTCCATGAGTTCCATCATTCTCATCTAGCGGTGCATCCAGGTGGTACCGAATGTATCATGGTGTGCGTAGATAGTTCTGGTGGGGGGGTATGAAAAAGACATTGTACTTTTCATCTTGTGTTGCCTTACCTGTTAATAAGTGAAGGCCGAACATCAAAAAGCGGGTCAGTTGCAGTCGTTACCAATATCGAAATGGAAGTGGTAGAATACCGCCATAGATTTTGTTTTGGGACCTTCGTAGTGGACAGGCTGACCAAGTCTGCGCACTTCCTTCCTATTCGCATGACGGATTCAGTTGATAAGCTTATCAAGCTATACGTGAGCGAGATCATTAGACTACACGATGTGCCAATTTCCATTATCTCATACCAAAACCCTCGTTTCACCTCACATTTTTTGTAGAGTTTACAATCAGTTATGGGGACGAGATTACTTCTTAGAACTTCTTTTCATCTCTAAACAGATGGCCAATTGGAGCGCACCATTTAGATACTCGAGAATATGTTGCGAGCTATGTTCTAGACTTTCGTGGGTCATTGGAAGACCATTTGTCATTGGTAGAGTTTGCTTACAATAACAGTTACCAGTCGAGCATTGAGATGGCGCTCTATAAGGCATTGTATGGTAGACCTTGTAAGTCGTCCGTTTGTTGAATTCGACATCGACGAGGCAGCTATGTTAGGACCTGAGCTTATGTGTGAAATCACATAAAAGATCATCGTAATTCATAAATGTTTAGTGACCGCTCAAAATCGACATAAAATCTATGCCGACAAGAGGAGAAGACCGTTGGCTTTGAGGCAGGAGATCATGTGTTCTTAAAGGTCTCACCGCGTAATGGTTGGATGACGTTCGAAAAGAGTGGGAAGTCGTCGCCTCATTTCATTGGGCCGTTTGAGATCCTTGAGAGGATCGAAGAGGTGGCCTATTGCCTTATCTTACCATCGCAGTTAGCGTTCGTGCACAACATTTTTTATGTATCCATGTTGCGCAAGTACAAATTGGATCCTTCGCACGCTTTGGATTGGACCGAGTTGAGGGTTGAGGATGACATTACCTACATGGAGAGACTGGTCAGAATTCTTGACACCAAAGAGAAAATCTTACAAGGTTGTACTATCACCTACATGAAGTTTTGGTGGCTTCACCATGGCGTTGAAGAAGTTGCGTGGAAGAGAGAGTCAAAAGTTCGTAAAAAGTATCCCGAGTTATTTGATTCGTGATGCATTTGTAATTTTAGGGACAAAATTTTCTAAGTGGGGGAGGTTGTAGGGACCCGGTCCCTTTTCATTTGTGGGTATTAATGAAATCGTGTTATGGTATTTCCAGTAGGGAATAGTTAAGTGTTT
This sequence comes from Heliamphora exappendiculata, assembly GCA_034768845.1. Taxonomy (NCBI): domain Eukaryota; kingdom Viridiplantae; phylum Streptophyta; class Magnoliopsida; order Ericales; family Sarraceniaceae; genus Heliamphora; species Heliamphora exappendiculata. The sequence continues at coordinate 19,882 of JAOTRH010320769.1, forward strand.
AATTATGCAAAATAATTAAAACTTGGTCATGATAACGTCTGTTAATGAAAATTGTATGCTCGGTAGTGCGTGAGAACCATTGTTGTGGGTTGTTTGGGTGAATTTTGAGATTTTTGACTTATGATTCGATCCACATATAAGTCTTTCATTCGAGGTCCCTCACAGCGTTGACCGCTCGAGCGGCTTGGGGACTACTCAAGCGAGCTAGTACCAGAACCTTTTTTTTAAATCGAGTAAAAAGGGACTGCTCAAGTGGCCCCTAGTCTGCTTGAGCGGACTGTCGATGAGAAAATTTTAAAAACCTGGGTTAAGCCCTTTTTGTTTCATTTCCCTCATTTTGTTCTCTCTCTAAATTTGTGTTAGAAGCCCTATAACTATTCTTGTTGCTTTTTAGGGCTTACCTTGCTCCATTAGTGGTGATTCCTTACTTTCCTCTTGGTTAAACATCCATTAGAGGCTTCAGCTTGGCGTTGGAAGCTTTCTTCTCACCTTTCGGTTGGAGGTTTTCGTGGTTGAAGTTTGCAAGGACCCCGTTTATTGTGGATCTATCATAAAAAAGGTAAGATCAATGACTACTTGTGAACATTACTATATATGAGTTGATTATTTTGAATCTATACATATATGCATGATGAATCTATGTTTTCAGAACCCTAGGTTAGGGTTTAATGTTGAAACATGTTAAAATCTTGGATATAAGGGTGATTTAAAGTGGATTTATTGTGTGATTGTTGTTGGAGATGATTGATTTGAAAAATAATAGGTTAGGATTTTAGAATTGAGTCAAAACCATGAAAATTGGGGCTTTGGGTTTAAGGGATCTAAATGTTAAAATTAATGAAAATTTTGGACAAATTGGGGTTGTATTAACCTAGTTGCATGTATATTTCATGAGTTTATATGATATGTGAAAACGATGGATGTTTGGTTAGGGGTTTTAGTGTAAAATCGATAAATTGCTGGATATGAATCATCTGAAATATTGACTTTGGGGTTTTTTAACCTTTATATTCGAACATATGAATCATGAGAATATATGTGATAGTTGAGATTGAAATCGTAATTATGTGGGGTTTGGCGAGAGAAACTGAGTTGACGGTTGGACTCGTTTCGATTGTTAATGAAAATGATATAATTAAAGTACCGTGTGATCGAATTAAATGACTAAGTTGGGCTCGAAAAGCTACTCGGTGAAAGACCAAAAAATTGCACAATGTATGGTAGGCCCTTCCATTTGGTTAGTCCCCGTAAAAGCATGCTTTGGGCGACCCACCCATCGATGTTTTTGAGAAAAAACCTAAAAATGAGTGTTCTCCGTGTCGGGCTATAGAATGGGTATTTATCCTTCGCGTCTTGTGTGGCCCACTGGTGATAACTACACCTAGGTCTATAAGTGTCGTCCGGGTTTGGTATTTATCCTTCGCGTCTCGTGTGGCCCACTGGTGATAACTATACCTAGGCCTATAAGCGTCGTCCGAGTTTGGTATTTAATTAAATCAATAATTAAATCGGGTTGGCAAGCCTTAATTGAAGGACGTGAATGAACTATGGAAGTCGTAAAACCTTGGGTTGATTGGAAAACAATATAGTGACATGTTGATACGGTTGAATTCACTAAGGTCATAGAACATTGAACTCTATAGTTTTTAAATAAAACTCAGTCATGTGACGAGAATTTGGTTTGGAAAGACAAAATTGGTTATAAGAGAAAACTATATGTCGCATTTCACATAACCATCCTCACATATCATGCATACGTTCATTCTTAGTCCATTTCCAATGAGCCTCAACCATGTTGTATAACCCCCTTTGAAGTGATAGCGGAAAGAATGTGTTGGAGTAAGATAGATGGTTCGAGGCTCTTTTGTGTAGTTTGATAGAATTACATATTCATTGATAGCATCTTTTGAGAAGTGAGATTGTAAATGTAATTTTTGTTTTGAATACTTGGATAAATGTATTTTAGATTGGAGTAACCCGTGTTGTAAAGCCCTAAGGCCATGCATTCGTGATTTGTATACATGTGAGGGCATTTGGCTCATTTTGTGGGTTGAATCCCTTGATTTTTGAATGAAACATCATGATATTGAAGATTTTATTCATAGTTTTTTAGTTGAAAGAGATTATTTCATTATCAGGTGTACGTTTTACTTCACAATTTTGCATTTCTTTAACTATGTTCAAAGGATGAGAAAAATTGGTGACTTTTCAATACTTAGAAAAAATTTTAAGATTTTGGACAGTTTGCTCTCGAGGACCTCACTGCTCGAGCGGACCCCACTGGGTGGCACATTTTTTAAACTTGTCTTAAAAGGGGTTTGCTAGGCATCTTTAGGCTATCCTTTGGAGAATAAATGGACTATTTTTGGGGAGTTACTTTCAAAAAAAAAAAGACTCTTTTTACCCTTATTTTTTATGAGAAAATTAAAAGTTTGGCTTCTTTTTTCCAAAGTATTTTCTTGGCAAGTTCTTTTGGGTTGAATTTCTTAAATTGGATTCTTTTCTTCATAAAATCACACAGATTTATATCGCTACGAAATCGAGGTGCTACACCATGTAGTTGATTATGAACCATTTTGGATTCGCGAGGATTTGACTTATGAAGAGTAACCAGTTCGGGTTCTTGATTCTAAACAGAAGGTGCTACGTGGTAAGCATATTCGACTAGTTTAAATTTTGTGGCACAACCAAGCAATTCAAGATGGCACTTGAGAATGTGAATAGAAGATGCATGAGCGCTATCCGTACTTATTTTTTTAAGGTTAGCTTTATAATTTTGACAACGAAATTTTTCTAAAGAGAAAGAATGTAACACCCTAAATTTTCTTATTAATAATTAATTATTACTATAAATAAATTAGTTAATAGTGCTTAGTAATATACATATATATATATAAGAATTAAGAAAAAAAAAGATAAGTTAAAATTTTGAATTTGGTGATAGATAACTGAAAGATAAATGATAGCATTCTGGAGAGATTTTTTTTGGAGAACGTGGGTATTCCGTTGGGGTTTGGGATAAGGTTGGGTGGTTTAAACACAAAACAAAAATTAATTAATTAATATAATTTTACTACTTTGTACATATAGTGATGTAGATCATTTTGGTAATATCAAAAGATCTTTGAGGTGGAACACCTGGCAAGTAAGAATTCGGGGAATTCATTCATTTCCAGCAACCAAGTATATTTTTTTCTCTTTTTTGTATATATGTATTTGGATAATTGCTTTTTCTGTTTCCTCATTTTTTTTACTAAAATAGTACACATACTAGAAATTTGATTCTTTGTATTCTTGGGTTTGGAAGGCCGTTGGGTAGTCATAAAAATTATATAAGAATATATATATATATATATATATAGAGAGAGAGAGAGAGAGAGATTCGAATATGAATTTATATGTAGGATTGATAAAGATGGTAAGTAAGTTGTTGTGGATGGTTGGATGGATTAGCATATATATATATATATATATATATATATATGAAAATAAATTTATATAACTAAATATAAAAACAAAAGAAAATAAAAAAAATAGAAAAATGGCAACAGTATGTTGTCGTGAAGGGAATAGGACGTGTGTGTGCGCGCGCGTGCATAAGAGCAAGAGAGAGAGAGAGAGAGATGTGTGTTAGGGTTATATACTAAAAATTATATTTAGATTTTGGGTATTATTTTTATTTATTAATAAAAATTACTTTTTTATTTTAATGAGAATCTTTATAAGTAATGTGTGTATTTTATTATTTATTTAATATTTTGCATAAGTGTCTTTTATTCTATATAGTATTTAATCTGGTGTGTAGAGTTCGGCTTATACAAAAAGAACCAGATTAAAATTTCTTGTAAAATATAAGTTTTGATTTACAGTTTCGATGGAATTGGACAAACCATCGGTACAACTGTAGCACAAAATTTTAGTAGATCTGTTTTGGTTACAAGAAACAGATAATAGCGTTGTCTATTATTCTGACTCGTTGTGCTAGTACACTTTGTGTGTATTGAGCATGATCACGTTAATAATTAATTTTATACAAACTTAATAAATTAATTTATACCCCATGGTTATTATGAGTATTTATACTCTTAATCTTGAAATAATTATTATTTGCGTATATTTAATATTCGTTATTTTGATTCATTAGATGGTGAAATATTTTATGGGTCAATAATTCTGGTGAGTTGGATAGCAGTATTAATTATATAGTGAATATTAATTATTGAAAGAATTCACGTCTCGAATAGTCGGGATTGATAATACCCCCTTAAAGAAGCTTATAAGTTTTGACTGAGTCAAACTCTATAGATGAATTTTATAATCCAGCAGTCAAATAAGCTAAGCAGAAGAGCTTAAGTAATTTTCAAAGAAGCTGATTAAATATAATTGTCAGTAATTTAATTTAATCAGCAAGTATCCGTAATCTTAACGTGGGGAGAATAATAAGTATTTAATAACAGGAGCTCGAATAATTGATTTTGAGAATAAGGCTGTGAGTGCAATTATGATTCTTTAGTGGAATGAATTATAATTTATGTTTTGTGAAATTACTTTTGGGTTGAGGTAGGATTTCATAATTATATTGGAAGTCCATGTCTTATTTACTCCACATGTCCCTACTATAACCTATTTATATGTCGTTATAACCTTTGCAACTAGACGATACATTCATATATTCTTTTAGGGTTTTCTCGTAACGTGAGAACCAGAATTAGAAGAGGTAGCCAAATAGAGTTTGAAGCACGGAAGGATCTAAGCCCACACTTAGTTTGTGTTTTCAGCAATCAAGAATACAGCAGAAGATCTGAACGGAGAAAAGATTACCGGTTGATTACCGTGTTGATCTTTAGATTCAAGTTTAAGTACAGAAATGTGATCAAATCAGTGGGATCAATTAGGTATAATCCCTATTTCGCCTTGTGGCGCAGTACAGTTTTTTTTATTATATGATCTTCGCCTTGCGCTGCATTTAATTCGATTCGTATACACCATCTTAGTTTTCTTGGATTCAGTTCCCTTCAATTTGTATATGTAAAAGGAACAAAAAAGGATTTATAAGATGTGAAAAAATAAATAAATAATCATAAAAAAATAAAATAAAATAAAATAAAAATATAATAATTTAATAAAAATATATATATAATCAATGATAAAATTGGACTCATATATTATAATATTTTAGTGTTATTAATTAAAAATCTAAATTAGAATAACTAATGGAGTTGATTAGATTAAATATTAAAATAATAATAATAATTGAAATATACTAAATAATAATATAAGAGAATTAGTACGAACAAAATATTAATGAGAGATTATTGCGTAATATTTAATTATGGCATTAGTTAACATTAATTAATATTAGTTCCTTTATATTTACACAGTTCAAGGTGATGACGATTCTTAAATTATTCCGTTGTGGCACGAAATATATTGTTGAACTTCAGGTGAGTTGTTTAGCATGTTACGTATTTTCTAAAAATATCCACGTCCCAATAGTTTTAGAAAACAAAAGAAAGTTCTAAAAAATTTCTTTTTAATATAAACATATAAATTTGTGATGTAAATTTCATGGTATAGAAATTATTTCTAATTTCTTTAAATGTTATATGAAATTATTTATACATCTTTTGTGGTGCAACTTATAAAATTCTATTTTTGGGACATTGTTTAAGTCCAGGGAATACGTCTTCCATGGAGGTGATTCTGGCCGCTAGGTAAAAGGCCATAGCCTCGCGCCCGTGGTAATTTTAGTACTCAACAGTTTTAAGGAAAAGACTTGGTATTCCGGATGACTCCAAACTGGTTCATCTTAGAAAAAAGACTCATGTGCCATCCTGTAGTGATTCTAAGTTCGATGTTGAATTAAATGGGCCAAGGATACCACAAGTTTTTATATGTGGCACTGTTACTTATTTTTTTTATGGTTCTCATAAATTATAGATGAACATGTTGCTATCACTACTGTGGTATTGGTTATTATGATGAAACTTGATATATTAGTTACTCATCATTGGCTTTGAAAATTGGGTGAATTTGTTTACAAACGGTATTTAATGGAAAAATGTAAATTTGACGAAAAAAAAAGAGTTTTTATGTGACTGTATGCCATAATTATGTTTCAATTATAGATGCTTTGAACATCCTATGTTTAAACTGTATTTTACTATGTATGCTTGCCATTCACTAAGCTGTTGGATGATGTTATTTTTAACATTTTCAGATGATTAGTCAAAGTTGCTAGTGGTGGACTCTACGGTATCTTGGGACCCAACTTAGTGACCTCTTAGGAGTTTAATTATTTTTACATTTTACTTTTAATCTGTATCATTTGTTTGGTTAGTTGATTGTTAGTTAACTCATGCATGGTGGGTTGTTTGATACCCATATAACTGTTAGTGGGTTGTTTGTGACCCACACGACTTTGTTTTGAACTATGTCTCAATTTATTCAATTTCAGCATATGTCAGAGTTTCGTGTATATATATTGATTTTTCTTTTGATCGGTAGGCTTATGTGACCTTTTAGGGTAAAGCCCATAGTCCACAGTCAGTCATGTTTTCGATTTGGGGCGTGACAAAACTCTTTTACTTCAGTGTTATTAAAGACAGTTCCTTGATCCACAGTTATCAACTGTGGACGTCCAAATCCGTGGATTGTATGTTTTTTTATAAAATATATAACAGTTGTGTTAGAATTTTTTCCATAAGAACTGCCTTAAACCATTATAATAAACAAATTATGTTTTGAAGATGGTGAATGGATTTGGCCAATTGAATCCATTACCTAACCTCTAAACGGCCTAGGTTTTACAATCAAGTGTAATTACAAAGCAGGTACATTTTGAATAGGTCCATACTTTTGACAATTTGGACATCTTTTGTATAGAATATACAATTCTTTCTTTTGTTGGCCAATAATATTTATATTTTCGAATTAGCTATCTCATTTTTTTTCTCTTAATGGAATCCACATATCTCTTCATGTACTTCAACAATTATTTTGATAATATCTAATTGGCGGACACATAATAACATCATTCCATCTGATGAATTTCTAAACAAATCATCTCCTATAATTACAGAATTGATAAACCTATACTTTGTAGATCTGTCGATTTTTATTGAAGAATCTTGCAAGAACTTCATTATTTTAGTTCTCCAATCATCTTCTATTATTTCTATATGGAAAAATTTCAAAATTTCCATTTTCTTTTGTTGAAAAATTAGTCATTCTCTTTTCTATATTCTAATTAATTTCTCATTTAAGCCTTTTAAAATTTGTACTTCAAATGCTATTTGTGTCATTTGGTCGTCATCTACATTTCCTAATCTAAAAACATTGACATTGATAATCTCTTATAACATGTCGAATAACCAACTAGGAATCTCCAATAACTATTAGATGGATAATTTTGACCTCTAAAGTTAGTTAAAGCCATATAATTAAAACTTCATATTCAACTTTATTATTCGAAATAACTTGTCCTTTATTCAATTGGAAAGAAATCTGAAACAATTTTTTAGTAGGAGACACAAGAACAATTCTTGCCCCATCAAACATAAGTTTTTGGAATTTTACTTCCAGAAGATTTATTTCGAATAGGTCTTTTTCCAATGGCATGTTTGGATGATCAGCTAAAAATCAGTCAAAGCCTGACCCTTTACTGCCTTGTAACGGACATAAACGAAATTGTATTCAGTCAAGGCAAGGATCCATTTTTCCTACCTCTTAAAATAGGTTTTAACAACATATGTTTAATAACATGAGTTTGTACTATGATATACACATTCAAAGGTAATACATAATTTCTTAACTTTATTGCAAAAAAGTACAGTTAGATATAATTTTTTGACAAACGTATACCTTATTTCGATGTCATTTAATTTTTTACTTAGATAATAAATAGCTTGTTTATGACTTCTTTCATTATTCTGTGCCACCAGACTTTCTATTGACTTGTCATTTGTAGATATATATAATTCAATAGTTTACCTAAAACTAGAGGCATTAAAACTTGAGATTTACTCAAGTAAGCCTTAATTTTTTCAAAAACTTTTTGATATTCAAGTTCCCAAATGAAATCATATTCTCCTTTTAGTTTTAATAAAGGAGAAAATACAAATGTTTTTCCTACTAGGTTTGATATAAACCTCCTAAGAAAATTTATTTGGACTAAGAACCTTTGAAGTTCTTTCTTTATCGAGGGAGGTTTAGCTTCTAAAATAGATTTGGTTTTGTTTTTATCTATCTCTATTTCTCTCCTACGGACCAAAAAATCTAGAAAATTACCTATTGAAACTCCAAAAGTGCATTTCAATGGATTCATTTTTAAGTGATGATGTATCATCCTTTCAAATACCTGTCGACGGTAGTCTAAATGTTTATCTTGTTGATGAGACTTAATCACTATATCATCTATCCATAAATTCTCCCATAAATTCATAGAAAATTAAGTTCATGGCCCTATGGTAAGTTACTCCAGCATTTTTTAATCCCAATGGCATGACAACCTATTCATAGGTTCCTAAAGCCCCCGAACATCTAAATGATGTTTTACGCATATCTTTAGAGGTAATAAAGATTTAATTGTATCGTGCATGTCCATCCATGAAAGACAATATCTCATGTGTAGCCGCTAAATCTACTAACAGGTCGGCCATTGGTATAGGATATTCATCTTTTGGGGTTGTAGAGTTGAGATTTCTATAATCGATACAGACTCTGAGTTTACCATTCTTTTTCATAACGAGGATTACATTAGACAACCATTCCACATATCTGGTTGTTTTAGTGAATCATGCTTTTAAAAGTCTTTTAATCTCTTCTTTGATTAAAAGGATTATTTCATTACTCATCCTTCTAGGAGGTTGTTTATAAGATAGAAATTGAGGCTTAATAGGAAGTTTGTCTTTTACAAAACTCCTATTTAAACTTGACATTTCCTCGTATTTCCATACAAAACATGCAAAACAATCTCTATAATTATGAAGAAAACTTATAAGTCTTTTTTTCATTTCATAACTTAAATGAGAACTTACATAGATAGGTCTAGGATCTTGATCAGATCTCAAGTTAACCTCTTCTAAGCTATCCTTCACCTCCACATTTAAGTCCTTTAACTTAGCAGGTGCAGCCCTAAGCTCCTTTATTGACAGGTCCCTACAACTATCTGGGCTATCATCTAATACACATTCAGCCCAATTACAATAGGCAAATTCATTTGCCTTTAACCTTCTCTCAAGAAATAACAAAACAAGTCTCTGAAATGTAAACTTTATTATTTTTTTATCTCTTATCGATTCGATGGTCACTTCCTTCCTTGGTTGCTGCAGTTCTCCTAGTCATCTCTTCCTTAATTACTGTCTTATTTACAAACTTTTTGTTGTGGACTTCTTGTTGTAGTTATCTCTGCCTTGGGAAATCATGGCTCTCTTGTTGAAAGCCATCTTGGATCATACGTAACACTTGTTCTCCTGAAGTTTCCTCAATGCTAGATGAACTTGAAAGTTCCTCATCTTCGATTCCATAAAGAGGTGCTTTGACGTTGTTGGTGTCAACATAAAAGGGAATCCGATCTACCCAAAAGATCTTTGTTATCTCCTTTTCACCTTCATCATCCTTCTGTGTAAGGAAAATCAAAGCCTAATGCAAAGATGAGAGGACACACCCATTGGAATGTATCTAGTCTCTTCCTAGTAGCATGTTATAATTTGAGGATGAATCCACCACAAAGAAAGTTATGCTCAATCTTCTTGTTCCAATTGTCAGTTGTAAAGCAAGAACACCTCTTATTGATGAAGCTCATTTAACAAATCAAATCTCTCTCCATCCTATCCAGTTCTTCAACATTCTTAATGGTAAAATATTAACAACTGCGTGATTAAAACCCTTTCAATGGGTCTCTCATTTACTCTCATAGTAACTTATAATAGCCTTAAATGCCTTATTAAAGCTTCTTTAGGTGCTTACATGATTACTTGAGTCTTCCCTGCCACGTCTTTTTCCATGCCTATCGTTTGCGACAAAAGCATTTCTTTTTTTAATTCACCAATTATGACTGTAGCCTTAGTGTTGTCTTCAACATCTCCCACAAGACTAGTAGGCTAATTTGGTTTTCCTTGAAAAGTTCTTGGCAATGTTAAAATCATATTTTAATCCACATTTAGTGTAATTGAACCAAATTGGATGGCGGCAAGTTTATGAACAAAATCACTTGAACCTTCAGAATCTTGTCTTATCTCTCTGTCACTATTTTACGCGTTGTTCCCTTCTTGATCCTCATCCATGTATAAAGCTTTAACTGATTCATCATCGAAAAAAAGAATCTTTTTAAACTCTACTATCTTTTTTTGCTAAGACTGCCTTTGAAGGAAGTTTCTGTCCCCCAACCTTTTGATCAGGCTAAATTCTTTCGATTTCACCTCCTTGCCCTAATTCTTACCTAGTCTAACCATACTTGGTGCAGGAATATCAACAGGACCTATTGGCAGTGTTCTTGAAACAAACTTTCTTTGTAATCTCCTTTTTTGTGTTTTCGGTGTTGGAGTGTGCCATCATTCTAATGGGAATTTTGGATGTGACAATCTTTCCCACTTGTTGATTGGTGACACAGGGGGTATCATCATTCTTTGCGTTGACTCCTCGATTGGTCTTCCCTTTCGAAACCCTTTCCATGGAGTTAGTTTCCCATGTGGTCATTGAATTAGCCGTCTTCCAAAACTCCTAAAGCCTTTTTAATTCTGGCTTATAAGGGTTCAGGGGATTTCCTCTCATCGAAAATGGTCCATCGCCTGGCCCATGCATGTCGATATCACATGGGCAAAAGATTCTAGGATCTGGACCTTTATAAATTAATTTGGCTCCATTGTAGATTTGTAAATCACCTCATCTCATGGTGTTGAACTCGAGGACAGCATCAGTAAATAATTCATCATTTCCTTATTTGCTATCTCTATCTCTACTTCTTTGATCTCTCTCCTACACCTCAAACATACATACTTGTCTCCTGCATGCTCAGTCATCTTTTGCTTGTCTTTATAGGTTTATCTTGCACAACAACACTAAACAAGTTTATAGTTTTGTGCAGATTGGTTGAGATCATGTTGACATTGATCATGTTTGGGAATAGATCACTGTCGACTTCCATCACATTTTTTCCTTTCAAATACTGTAGCATCTCCTTTTGGATAAGGTTCTGTACATCATTTTGAAAAGTAATGTAATTATTAGTGAAATGTCAAATAATTATATCATTTGCAATATTCTTTACCTCTACTTTCTTTTCAGGTGGGCTAGAATGACTAGTTGATGAAGTCAAGAACATCTGTTTCATTAACTCGTCAAACAGTTTACCTGTTTTTGATAAATCAAATGAGTAATGTCAATAAATTGTTGGTTTGCTCTTTCTATTAGATTGCACTAACAGCATATTTAGTAATTTTTCCATTTTTTGCAATAAGTCACAAAGAATTGACGTTTTACCAATTATTTGTGCTACATCAATTTCTACATTTCCATCAACATCCTAATAATAGGTCCTTAGAGATGATGATTTTCTCTATTGTTCCTCTTTTAATAGAACTTCATATCTTGTAGCTTTTGAGGCCAACTCAAATAAGTTTTTAAATTCTATTCCTATAAAAAAATTTCCTTAATTCAAAATCATGCCCATTTTGGGCTAACTTTACTAATTCATTCTCACGCAGGAATACATGACACCTATTCCTCATCCTTTTAAACTTGTTGATAAATTATTCATCACTTTTTGTTGAATTTTATTTTAATTTGGCTAAAGCAGCCATTGTAACTTTAGGTTCAATCCTAAAAAACTAAGAATTAAATTACTCTTCTATTACCTGCCATGTTTGTTTGGAACTAACTCACAAGTTAATACACCATGTAAAGATAATTTTCATTAGTGGATGTGAAAATTATTTTATCTTAAAGACATCATTATTTTCCACTTCACCACATTACAAAGAAAATCTGCCAATATATTCTATAGTTGATTGATTTTCTTCTTCAGAAAATAATGTAAACTCAAGGATTTTATAGTTCCTTAAAAATCTAAATTATGAGCCCAATGATGGTAAAGTTTTTGAAACATAGGTACTTCAGTTCTTCGAAGGCATGGCCCATACAAATTTTGAACAATTTCAATTATTTATTCTCTATTAGTCACTAATTGTTAGCCAATCACAAGAGGGATATTTAATGATTGTTCAACATGTGGTATAGGTTGTTCAACCATGAATAGATCGATTGGTAGTGGAGGATGACGTGACACCCGAGTTTTTTTTAAAACAAAATAAGAATAAATAATTAATTATAGACCTAGAATAATGTAGTAAAACCTTATGTTAAAATTTAAAATTTAAATCCAAAATATTTACATCTATTAAAGCTTTAATTAATAAAGAATTTAAACAATTATTAGTTAGCACTTTTTCTCGCAAAATTCAATACTGTGATAAATTATAAAATAACATAACAAGTTTATCTCAAATTTTTGAAAATTTTCTAAGCTTAAAATTTTACAGTTATTGAAAATAGTAGTAATCAAAAAATCACGATAAAAAAATATTAAATAGATAGAACATCTTAACGAATAGTTTAACCATACGATAATTCATAAAAATACAATAAAAAATTTATACCTAAATATTTATATTTTTTTTAATTAAAAATTTTATATCAAAATTTTTATAATGTATAAAAATGTTAGCACCGTACACTTGTAGCCTAATAAGCCGACTTAACATGGGTAAACCCAGCTGTCTCGTATCCACGCCTATATATACCTCGCCGGACTCAATTTACGGATACAAATCTGAGCTTCCTTTCTTCTCTTTCTTTCTAAGCCTCAATACTTATCATATATATATATATAACAGAAGCTATAAGCTTCTTCCGAGCTCCATAAATTTCTCCCACAGCTTCAAAACTGATGCAGGCGCCGAACCCCTCACGCCGCAGTACGCCCCCGCCACCAACTACTAACCGCCGGCGCCACTCCGGTAACCACCAGCTTTCACTGCCGAACCAACAATCGCGCCACCTCCGGCCTCCATCCGCCGGTGCCACTGTTGCCTCCACCGGCGCCTACTGACGGTCTCTGCCGTCTCTCTCTTAGTCTCTGCTCTCTCTCTCTCTACTCTCTGCTCTCTCTCCCCCCTCACTGTAACTCTCTCTCTATCTCTCCCTCTTCCCGTGTACTCTCCCTTCTCTCTCTCGGTGCTATCTCTTTCTCTTTCTGCTCTCTCTCTCTCTCACTCATGTAATACATATATATCTCTCTCGATTTAGTGTATTGTGTGTGTGTGTGCGCGCACCGTGTGTGTGTTTTGTATGTGTGTGTTGTGTGTATATTATTTATATATATGTATATATACTGTATATGGAATATATATTGTGTACATACTGTGTCTATAAGATATATATGTGTATATATGCTGTGTGTGTGTATATATATATATATATATATATATATATGTAGGATATGTGTATATGTGTTTCAATTGTGTATGAAAATTAGTGAATTGGTTTCTTTTTATGTTAATTATGGATTATGATTTATCTTCATTATTTTAAATACAAAGCTAAAAATAATGAAAATTAAACGAAGAATTCTAATTTTAAACAATTTCGTTATACTTTGGAAATTCATAATGTAAAACTAGTATAAGAAAAAAAATTTAAAAAAAAAATTGTTAAGGGATAAAAGATGTTTGATTTTTTTTAGATAAAAAAATTAAGAAGTTAAATAAACTATTCATTTCTTCTTATTTTAAAAAATTTTAAAATAAGCACCTTCTCTTTAATCAATTTTAGTTAGACCATGTTCTTTTAAAGTAAATATGTAAATTAGTTTTTCTTAATTTCAAATCAACTCTTTCATGTAAAAATAATAAGAGTTTTAATCTTTTTTACATTTCTTAAATTAACTAAGAATTTTTAGTACTAAAAATATAATTAGTTAGCTTTGACTAAACATATTAGGCTCAAATATTTTTATTAAATCTTAAAAGAATTTAAGTTTAGTTCATTTCTTTGGTGTTTTTGCTTTTAAAATTTTTTTATGAAAAGCAGATTTATTTTGTTAGCTATGACTTTCTTAAAATATTATTTTATTCAAGAAATTAAAAAAATTTCTTATTTTTACATAGTTTTAACTATAAATTATTTTAGAAAAATGAATAGATTAATTGAGTTCTTGTTAAAATGAATAAAGGTACGAACCTCGTAATGAAATTTGTATTTTTCATTTTGTTTAGATTTGGAATTATTAAGTAAAATTTACTGACTTCTGCAAACGTCAGGTGAGTCTTCTGATATCTGGGTTAATTGAGTTTTCGATTACCGCTGTATAATGATTTTGAGGTGCACCACAATTATATTGTTGAAATGATTATAGAAATGTGATATGATGAGAATGATAGTATAAACGGTGTCCCGGCCTCTGGGGGACGATAAAGTATACCAGCGATGTGATGTAATAAGGGCGACGGGTCACGACCAAGTGACTAGAAAATGATCATTTTTCACTGCAGAGTAGCTCCCTGGATTGCTGGTAGAATCGTTTATTTCGGACATCATTCTAAAAATGGAAAGCGACGGATAATAACTCAGATATCTATGCACTCATACTAGCTTTGCTAATGGATGTTGAACAATTTCAGATGATGCTTGAGTGCATGGAGGAACCGGTAGCAGAAAAAAGATAATTTAAATTATTCATAGTTTTATTTGTAATTATTGCATTTCAATTTATGTATCATATTAAACATACAGTTAGCAAGCTCTGAAGATTTTTGAAATGAGATCGCTCTGAATGTTTAAGGAAAGTGAATCCTTTTCAATGAATAATTTACTTTTGTTTCAAAATTAGAATGACTATAATGAGATTTTATGAAAAATAAAGAAAGAAAGATGCCTCGGGTAGATTTTTAACTTATTGGCCGGTCATGGACGCCGTTCTTACAAATGGGTCGTGACAGAGATGGTATCAGAGCAAATATTTTCTTAAAAAAACCTAGAGCTTAGGACACTTGCACCACTTTTGCATACTTTTGTGTGCTTATAATGGTTTTAAATATTTTTCAGTTGAGTAAGTTAGTAATCGCTGGAACGCATCTTACAATATGGGCCCATAGATAGCATAGACACATTAGAAAGTACTACCATACCATACCCACTTGTAGTATTCTCGTAGGAACCCTTTAAAATGAACCCTCTAAATCTAACCATTTATGAAGTTTTCTTCACTAATAGAGTTTTTGATAAAAAGGCGAAAGACCATTTATCTAGATTTAGCAAAGCGAGTAGTAGACAGGTAACATCTGTACGTCACAATAATATAGCATTAACAAAAAAGGATAACCTGGAGCACTATAAAAAATTAATAGGTAAAGTTAGAAATAGTCAGCCTCCCCAAAAATGGATAGCGTTCAGTCATGATATAGGGCCAGACAATATTTTATTAGCCTGTTTTCTAGTTTTTGTATTTTCTACGTGTTCTTAATAATATGATATTATAGATAAGTATCTGACTACTTTTTAAAACGTTTCTTTTGTACGAAACTGTAATACCTATAATGTGTTGTCCTTCGAATATCTCACGTTAGAAAAAAGAATAATATGATATATTCAAATGAACACCCTAGAATCTCGTTAAAAAAATAAATAAATAAAATAAAATAAAATCCTTAAAAATAAAATCATTAGAACTCCCTAAGAATTTGTTATATCAACCGAACAATTATCCTTGAATTCCAATCAGAAGAACACCTGATCACCGTTTCTTCTAATGGAAAGTCTGGAAAAATTAATCGAGTTGAATTTATTTAAAACGCCAACTCCATCAAAACAGAAATTGCTAAATCTTTTATGTAAAATACAAATTTATTCGACTACAAAATTATAATTCTAACAATAACCTTTATAAACATCAATCATGGCTTCTGCTAATAATAGCACCTGAGATCAAATCATAACCAATGTAGGCAACCAGTTAGGTCGACTTCAGCGAAAAATGGAAGGATTACTCAAGGTTATCCAGCACCAACAACAAGCAATACAAGCTTATCTCCAAATTGACACACTACCACAACTCGAAGAAAGGAAGGACAATCCGTATCAGGAAAATTTAGAAATCAGGTGCTCGGATATCGAAAGGAAAGCCAAAAAGAAACCCAACTCGAGTATGTTGCAAGAAAAGAGCGATCGAAAAAAATTTAGGTACCTATGTGACTCTTGCGGAAAAGTACATGTCGGGCAATGCATGAAATTAAAAAAAGGATCTTGGAGCTGTGGGGCAAATGATCATCTTCGACAAAAGTGTTTGAGGAATCAAGAAAAAGTCAAAAAGACGACAGAAGACGGGAGCACGAGTCAAAACTCAACTAAATATTCTAGAAAGCCAAGACCGGAATATAGACCCACGAGCGGATGACGCGAGAAGGTCACCAAGCAAGGAAGACAACCATGGACAAGGAAATATGCTTATCCTAGTACTTAGGGACCCTCAGAACCAGAATGAAGCTGTCATAGATGAGCTGCCTACCTATCCTTTACCGATGTAAACACCTTTTGACTTCGGACCCTATATTTTTTCCATTGAAAGTTTTAAGGGACACCATAACCCTTAGGCCTATTAAGACCCCAATCTAGAAATAAGAAATCCGCATGCTTCCCAATGGTGTTGTAAAACTCGATAGTGTCTTGACTCTTTCGATAAGGAATGTTAATAACTTTTCAAACAATTAGACTCGCTCCTAATCATATTTATTCGTTTCCACTTTCGATACCACTAAGGTCAAAATCCAATGCCTCTTTCAGGAAATAATCTAAAATACCTTCATGAGACAACAAAAACGCACAAAGAAAACCAAGTGTAATGAGAACACTAAAACTAAGTTCTCCTTAGAACTATACCCTGAACCCAACTCACTTCAAAGATCTTAAAATGAACAACTTAGAAAAAAATTAATAATAATAAAATCATCTCTAAATCACAAGAAGAATGACAACAATGACCAAAGACAAGGGAGAATATAATCCTAGTTCCGAGAAATCATCGAAATGTAAAAGAAGTAGTTGTAACCTCTCTCTAACTACTCTTTACGTGTTAAGTTAACCCAATTCGACGCAAATTTTTTTATATACCATCCCACTTTGCTAAGAAAATACATCGCCAATCCAGCTCATGTTCTGACATTATCACCTGTAAAAATAAGCAAAAACCTGAGTTACAAAGAGTGGTCAAAACATGTCATCTACCGTCACGGAAAGCGACTCCACAACAAAGTCATCTCACTTGTCAAAGTGTGGTGGAATAATTAGTCAAGAGGTGAAGCTACGTGAGAAAAAGAAGTCGATATAAGAAGCAAATACCAAAAAAATTTCACATAGGGTACGATATCTCTTTATTTAACCTAAATCAAGTTTGGATAACCAAACTTCTTAAAGGTGGGGAATGTGTGACACCCGAGTTTTTTTTAAAAACAAAATAAGAATAAATAATTAATTATAGATCTACAATAATATAGTAAAATCTTATGTTAAAATTTAAAATTTAAATCCAAAATATTTACATCTATTAAAGCTTTAATTAATAAAGAATTTAAACAAT
>JAOTRH010320878.1:0-37508 GCA_034768845.1 Heliamphora exappendiculata
TTTGAATTTTTTATTTTCACTTGCTTCGGCTTTACGGGTGCCGACGTTGGTATCGGGGTGGAGAATAGGACCGGGTCGAATATAGTCCTTAGATGATGCCCGCATTGGCCCGAAAGTTGGTTAGCTGGGTGCGGACGTCACGGTTCCAACGCCACCGGCCGTGCGCAATTACAGTCATCTAGAAAGCTTAACAAAAGTTACATTATGTCCATGGAAAACTGAACAAAAAGATCAAAAAGTAACGTCCTACGTCTTCAAGCTACGTTGTTGGGGTTAACCGGCTCTTGCCACTCTCCCCCTTCTTTGTAGTCTCCTTCCTCAACGAACACGCCTCCCTTAAAAGGTCATTCTTCTTCACCTGCGGCACGAATACTATGAGCCGGAGCCCAGAAGAAAATTTCTTAAACCGTCTAACAAACTCACAATAAGATATCTTACAATACATATCGTATAATATCCAATACAAATTTAAGGGGGGCGGAGATGTAGGTTAATTATCATTTTCAACAAGATGAGCATATATAAGAACAGTAATGTGACTGCGTGATGTAGATGAATGCAATGCAAATGCCCAACCCCAAGCACGTCCAGAATAGTATCATAAATTCTACACCGGGAATTATAGAGTAGACTTGATGGTATATTGATCACTTAACCTATCCTAGCCTCGTTATGAAAGGTAAACGCTCGCCTTGGGTACATGCCTCAACCATTTTACTTAATGACAACGGCGTGGGGGCGGACCAACTGATCCCACATTAAGTACTATGATGCTCGTTAAGCGTCAACCAAAATTCTAATTAAAACTAGTGACGAACCCATGGTGCCTAAATCCCCCTTTTATAATAAAAACCTCCAATTCAATATCAAATATGGCAACCAGGGACGCCATAGATCCACAACCACTGAATAATTGATTTCCATGTCACCCAACCCAATCAAAAGATACGAAGGGGACTCCGATAACCCAAGATGAAATGGAGAAATGCCCATGACGTGCAATATGCCTCTCATGTACAATTTATCATTACATGGTATATAAACATGACAGGGCACATGGTATAACTTGCAAAAGCATTAAGTACAAGCATGCGAAGCATAATCACAATTTAAACAATATAGACTCGAACCATCGGCATGAGTTCATCTCATCAAATGCAACATTTTCATACATTAATTACTCACAAAGTTCATATAAGGTTCACATACTCACGTTTCATAAGCAACACCTTATCCGAACATTTAGCCAATTTTAGGTAAAAATTTAATTGCTAGTTTTAAAGTTGCGATAGTGTTTTGAAGCACTTGGATATTGATTTAATTTTTAAAATTTTAACACCAATTAGATAAAATTATTTCTTACAATTTTCATATTTATCACTAAGGTCAGTTCCTAAAGTAAAAAGGTCATTTATTTTAGTTTAGTAAAAACCCTTCAGCATTTTATAGAGAAAATCATAGAAATTGGGCCTCTGTTATCCACGATTTTGGGGCATCAATTCAAGAACTATAGTTCTTATTTTTAGTGAGGTTTTAGTTTAAGGAGTTCCCTACAAGTTTTATGTTTTGTGCTAAGGCAAGTTATTTGGAAAAAGTTTGAGAAGTTGGCCAATTTATAAAAAGGGTTCAGTAAGCCTAAAACGGGTTTGCAGAGTGTGTTTTTAATAGAGAATGCTCAAAACTTTTCGGGTATCATCCGAGGGTATTTTGGGCTGATTGTTGCTCATTATTTGGTTTAATATGTTAGCTACATTTTTCATGTTTACCATGTTTAGATTTTTCTTCTAAAACGTTAGGTTCTAGGTCTCACAAAAATGTGTGACAGAGAGGACTGTCAGTCATTGAACCTCAATAGTGACTTTGGAAGGTGTTTTGACCATGAAGACTTTAAATATTTAGCTCATTTTTTGTGGAAAGAAATATAAATATGTCGTCTACAAGTGTTAGGTTTTGACCTAAGCTCGGTTCTCACTCTAACTTAGGGTTTTTAGGTTTACAACTCAGAGTGGTCAAGATCTGACACTCTTTTGTAAAAATGAGATATCTGGAGTCCTACTAAGAAAAATCACTTCAAACCAGTTTTTTTATGAAAGAGAACTCAAAAATATTGGTTTGGACACAAAAATCACTTTAAGATTCTTTTTCTACAATTAGTTATGATGTTTTAAAGTTGGTGGCAGAAAGTGAGTAAGTCCAGAAAATCAGGCTATTTAGGGTTTTGGTTGCTTAAGTCCAGAAACTTGTGTACATTTTTGATATATTTTCTTTGCATGCATGTTATAAAATGACATAAACCAAAACTCTAGAATACACACAAGCCATAAAATTCAAAAAAATACACATGCAAGCACGTACAAAGCACAATCTTACCCTAGTAATCCACTATTTGCATCTACAACCCCTTTTTTTGAGTTATTCTTAATTTTTTTTTCTTAGGGTTTGTTATAGAGAAGGATTGAGGAGTATCTTAGAGGAGAATATCCGAAGGTTTAAGGGAGCTGCTTACCTCTTTTGATGCAACAAAGATTGAAGAAGAATGGGTCTTGGCTTTGACGCTTTCTCCTTGATTCCTCCTAGTTCCTTCCTCCTTCCTTCCTTCTTCTCTCCACACTTGAAGAACACGCAAAACTCTCAAATTTCTAGTCTATCTCTCTCTAATGTGACCAAAGTATGGGGGGAGGGGAGATAGGGTCCCTTTTTATAAAATTTTAAAAAGTGGGCATAATTATGCTTGTGTAAGAAATTTTAAAATTTTCTTTATTATGATTGGTTGCATGGGAGGCTATAGTCTTTTGAGACTTAAAAATCTGATATGGAAGCAAGGGGAATTTGGCTAGGTCAGATTTGGGAGGCTCAAGGTCTAATTTTGTATTATTTTAGGGTTTAAATTGAGTTTTGATACTATTTTGTGCAAGAAAATGCATAAAATTTTAATTTTATGTGCCTTTTTGGTATATAAATCTACTAAAACTTATTATATTAATGTATTCATAATTAATTTAGCCTTTTCATGATTTATCATAATTTTGATAGTAATTAATTAAATAGGTGTAGGCTTTTAAGATAAACTAAGCTAGTTTGACTAGAATTGGCTTTTTAACTTATTTATTGTGTAGAGATTTTAAATAATTATTTGTTTACTTTTGTTGAGCTATATTATTATATTATTATATATATATTACTTGTATAAAAAGTATTATGTCAAAATAATGCTTAATTTATACATTTTTTCTTTTTTTAAGCTTAAAAAGGTAAAAAATAGCTTTTTGGGCACAAATTCCTAGGTGGCCGGCCTTGCAAGGGAATTTTGGTCATTTTTGTTGTTATTTTTTATTTTATTAATTAATTGTATATAAATATATGATTTTGGGTGCCCATGTGTCAAATTTTAAATTTTTAGAAATTCTTGCTGTACTATTGGTAAAATGGTCATTTTACCTTATTTATGAGAATATTTTATTTTTAATTTAATATTTTATGTTATTTACTCAATTTAAGTTGTTCCAAGACTTTTATGAGTGTTAGGGCTCTGCCTCTGTGTATATGGCCTTTTTAGGGTTTCCGGTTCAATTTAGGGTTTCGGGTTGAGTTAGGGTTTTTCATTGTTCATGTAATAACCTAAGTTCTCATCAACTAACCATTGCTAATACTAGTGTTTGGTCTTAGATTGTTCCGCGAGTAGTTATAGTCTGGGCTGTTACAACTAGGATCCGGGTCGGGTTGTTACAATCTAGGTGGTTACTACTAGGGTCCGGACCGGAATGTTACACTGTCCCTGACGGAGGGGAGCGGAAAAATACTTCTTCAAAAATAAACCTTCGAACTGATCCCATGTTAAGGCTGCCACGTCTTGGGTGTTTTCCATCATAGACCACTAATGGTCCACTTTTCCTTCCAATAAGTATGCTACTAAATGTACCCAATCCACCTCAACTTGAACTCCCATTAAGTTGAATAACTTCTTGATGGTCCTCAGCCACTCCTCGGCCACTTTTGGTTCTACTCCTCTTAACATAGGGACTCGTTGTCTTCCAAGCTTCGATAAGAACCACGTTCTATTATGCACATGGGGACAGTTAATGCTGGTGGAAAGCTCTCGTAAAACTTGGGTTAAATCCGGTGCTTCGTCATCTATGGGCCCACTAATTTGTCGATGGTGGTTTGGTCGTCTACCAGCCATCCCAAGAAAAAAAAAGGAGAGTCTTATGATTTAAGGGTTGTTTTAGTTCTTGATTATTTTCACATTTTGGGATCTTGTGGAGTTAAGTTTGAAGTAGTTTTAGCAAGCATTAAGTGTAAGATAACTTATGGAGATTTTTTTATAATAATACTTGTATTTCATGTCATTCAAGCTCGGGTGCATAGTCAATACAAGGTTTCAAAAAGGTTCACAAAACACACATACAACATTGAAAGAAAAGAAAAGATTCAACGTGGAGCTTGCTAGGGCCTATCTAAAACATATGCGGGTAGAAACATCAGACGACTGCCTTGTGCTCGCAATGGTTGTAGAGTTTCTTCTGGCTCCTGACCCTTAACTTTGACGTGTTGGTAAGTAGGGTTTGAGAGTCTCCTCCAATGACTGGATCGTTTACCAGGTAGTTAATCGTCTGAGGGTAAACTAAACGTGACAAGAGGTATGGCAGTGGTAATTATCTAGTCTTGCAACTCGTCATGGTTTGGTGGTGAAATCCTCATTGGATTTCAAACATTCGTTGTCGTGGTCAAGATTCTTCGTTCTTAAACTGTAACACCTCGACCCTTCACATGGCAATGATATTATCCTCTTTGGGCAAAAGCCTTCACGATTTTGTTCTTTCTAGGGGGTCACCCATCCTTGCATTGCTCTAGCGTAAGCACGCTTAACTGCGGAGTTCTTCTAAGGTCTCTACCACATGGGAAAAGGCCTCGTTGGATGTAAGAATTTAAAGTTTTTCTTTTATAACCCAGGAACTCCCTCTCCATTTCTGATGTGAGATACCAGGATATTACAATCCACCCCCCTTAGGGCTGCACGTTCCCGTGTAGTTGCCTGCTGGCTCTGGTAGCTTGCCAGTCCTTATCAACCTTCCTACTCAGTAGCCCGCCCACGTGTCACGTGAGATGGTAGGGGCCCACACTCGGAGGTGATGAGAGTCAGCTCTGATACCATCTATAACACCTCGACCCTTCACATGGCAACGATATTGTCCATTTGGGCAAAAACCCTCACTATTTTGTTCTTTCCAGGGGTCACCCATGCTTGCATTGTTCCAACGTAAGCACGCTTAACTGTGAAGTTCTGCTAGGCTCTCTACCACATGGGAAAGGTCTCGTTGAATGTAAGGGTCCAAACTTTTTCCTTTATAGCCCAGGAACTCCCTCTCCATTTTCGATGTGGGATACTAAGATATCACATAGACAGTGAAGGTAGAATTTGGATTTTAACGTTTGATGAGAAGGTTAGCATGAGTATCGATGCGTGTGGATGTATTTCCTTTTCTTACGTAGTAAGTCAAATATCTTCAGCTCGATGTTGCTTCTCATCTTTCATTTTTCCTATTGGCGGTATAAACTTTTGTTCACTAATCTTTCGGATAAGTGGGTTAACTACGAACTAGTCTGGAGAAGTTCGAACTTTGTTATGTGGTGATGTCGTAGGTTTTTTGGTGCAAAACTGTCGTCTTTGATTGTAGATCCTTGATGGCATAGTTCAATCCGTTGGAGCCTCCAAATGAGACATAATATCCTGATGACTACCATTACTCGCCTATCCACTGGGTAGGAATTTGAAGGTCAACTAAGGACAGATAAAAACATTCGTGGGGTTTAATAAGGATAGTCAGCTCAATTTTACTGATCTCAAGGAAGGCGATCATACGGTGGTGGATGGGTAAGCGTTTAGCTGAGGATTTTGATTGACATACAAGGCAGCACGAGATATTTTTAACATTAGATCTTAACAAAATATGTGTTTAAGCAATGGGTAGCCAAACTAGATTTTTTTCCTGAAGTTACGTCTGCTTAAAGTACTTCAATTCAAGCATCTAAGTCTACTCCCTAGGTAGGGATTTCAAGAATTCAAAAAATTACTTCAACCGGGTGTAGTACTGAAGTCAGGGGAAGATGGATGCTAGAAGAGAATCTTAGCAATGTCGAATGTTCGGGGATAAAGGAATGATATTGAGTTTTACAAATAAAGAGTTAGTTCAAGGATGATGACTTGAATTGAAGGATGATGACTTGAATAGAAGGACAATTAAATACGAATACTAGTCATCATCTAGGCATTGCTCAACAATGAAAACTCAAAGATAAGGGTATTTTCTCGGATGAAATTCCCGATAGAGTTACCAACAAGACTTGGGTGCAGAAGGGTTACTTACGAACGATACTGGATAGCATTACTGAGGACTGGTGTTACTAGAAGGAAGGATAAGCAAAGAAATTTAATTAGGTATAAAAGTTGATACGAAGGCTTGGGGTAAACAAGAATGAAACTTATAAGGATGAAGTTACGAGATTCTAACGGTGGCTCTTGATGCAATATCTGAAACCTTTCCTAGTGCGTTTTCCCGTCTATCCCCTTAAAATAAGATAACTCGTTGCATGAATCTTCGATCTTCGATCTCGATGCCCTTTCTCGTCCTTCGCATGTAGATTTCCTGTTGCTTCTAATCCGGGTAATGTCCTAACACGACTCACTATAAGATTTCGACACAACAGATTTTAGTTCTTATAATGTATATATGATAATTATAATTAATACAATGCATCCTATAGAGCTTCTACGCGACAGAATGCATGATTTTCCATAACCCAAGGCCTAAAAGTTCATTAAACTTAGGTTCTTATACCAATTGTAACGCTCCATTTTTTGGGCACGTCGAAACATACATAAGTATAATTAAAGGGAATACTTTAGCGATTCATTCATAGTTATATATGATAAGTATTACATTATTAAGAGTTCTGAATTGTTCAAAAGTACATAGCTATTACAGTTTCACAAAAGATTCAACAAAAATAACAATGAGCCCGTGAAAACTGAACAAAAAGAACTAAAGAGTGAACATTCAATCTTCCAGTTAGCATTGTCAAAGTCTGCTCAATCCTGCCACTCACCTTGCTCTTCAAATCCTTCTTCTTTGGGGGTGACTTTCTCAAATAATTCCTCCTCCTCACCTGTGGCACGAATGCCATGAGCCAAAACCCAATAGAAAATACTCTAAATCTTCTAACTATTCTCATGGCAAAATATTCTACAACGCAAATCATTTAACACCCAGTACAATTTAAAGTTAAAGAGACAAACAAATTTGATAATTATAACATTCCAAGCATATATAATAAGTGTATACAAGTATGTGATGCAACTGATGCGATGTAAGTGTTCAACCCAAGAAATACTCAGAATCGTATTGCAAATTCCACACTGGAAATTTTCAGAGTAGACTTTATGGAAGTTGATCACAAAAGCCATCATCGCGCCCCGTTGCAAATAGTAAACGCTCACCTAGGCTTCATGCCTCAGCTGTTTTACTCAATGGCAACGGTGTGGGGTCTGAGCCACCCTACGAGCCACCAAAATCTAATGCTCAAAGATCAATTAATATAAAATAAATCGGTTTGTCCCACCTGAAGACATGTGATGCCTTTGCCCGTGTCAACCCAAAGTTTAAATAACAACTAGGAATTTCAAGAGACATTTCACATTATTCAAAGTACAAAGATGAGAGGTTTAGGACCGCCACTATCGGGCTCTCTCTGAATTACCCTCCCAAACACCATGGCAATGGGTTTAGGTTAGCCATTATTGGGTTCTCTCCGAAATTACCACCTTAGTAGGATTAGGTCCGCCGAATTATGCTCTCTCCAAAATTACCCAATTTGCCCGTGTCAACACCACTTTTATATTATAACTATAACTCAAGGAGCAATGGAATCAAAGGGACATATACTCAAATATAACCGAGGTACAAAATAACCATACTTAAGGTACAATATGTAACCCACAAGATCCCCCAAGTGCAATGTAATAATGCTTATGATACAACCAATTGTATCTTGAAGTACAACTTAACAATAGCATGGTATGAAACTAAATATGGCAATATGTACAAACTAATATAGCATATGGTACAAGTCTTTAAAGCACAAGGTACAACCATTAAATCACTAAGTACAAGCATATGAAGTATAAATTAAAATTTTCAAGACTTGGTTTAAACCTTATAGCATGGATTCTAATCACCATATAATCACTTTAAAATGTTAATCATCCAATATAATTTAATTGAAGCCTATACTTTAAGTTCCACAATATAACATGTCACTACACACTTAACAAATTAGGGGTAAATATTCAAGTGCTAATTTTAAAAGCATAACAGTGTTTTGGGGTACTTAGACATGGAGTTAAATTGTAGTTTTTCGGCACCATTTAGATAAAAATATTTTCTACAACTTTTATGCATAACACTAAGGTTAGATCCTATGCTAAATGGGTCATTTGTTTCATTAAAGAGAAAATGAGTCAGCACTTTACAGAGAAAAGTACAGAAATTGGGTTTCAATTGATCTCGGTTTTGGGGTATCAAATCAATGGATATGGGTTTGATTTTTGGGTATGTTGTAGTTTAATGTGTCTCCTATAAGGTTTATGAATAGTGCTAAGGGTAGGTATTTGGAACAAGTTAGAGATATTGGCCATTTTATAAAATGGGTTCAGTCACTTATAAAAAGTCCAGCAAAACCTGATTACAATAGAGAATGTACAAACATTTTGGGGGACCCTCAGTGGGTATCTAAGTCTGGTGTTTGGTCTGTAAATAGTTCAATATGTAATCTGTACTTTTTATGAAAACCACTTTTCGATTTGGTCACTAAAAATATGGGTTTCTGGTCATACAAAAACATGTGACAGAGGGCTCTATCAGTCACATATTTACAACACTGACTTTGAGGTGTGGTTTGACCTATCAAATCTTATTATTTAAGGCTCATATTTTGTGGAAAATAAGATAAACATGTTATTTACAAGTTTCATGTTTTAATCGAAGATCAGATCTCATTCTAAACTAATGTTACTATGCTTGCAATTCGGGATGGTCAGAAATTGACACTCTTTAGAAGAAATGGTATATCTCGTGTTCTACCGAATGAAATCAGTTCAAACTAATTTTGTGTGAAAGATAACTTCAAAAACTAGACTGGATATAAAAATCACACTTAGATCAATTTTCTACATTTAGTTATGATAAATCAAATTTTGGGGCAAAAGGTCAAAATAGCCTAAAAATTAGGCCTTTAAAGGTTTTGTGTTCTAACTCATGGTGTGCCAAGATTTGGTCTCATTTATTTACATGCATGTGTTTTATACAAAAACATCAAAGATCCAGAACTCATTTAAGTTATCAAACTAAAAAATAACCACATGCAATCACACCTAATAACAAACCAAACATAAGCAGTTCCTATTTTGACCTTACAACGCCTTTTTGATTCGTTTTTGAATTCTTGTTCTTAGATGTGTTTAAAGAGATGAGTTGAGGAATATTTTTGTAAGAGAATAACAGAAATTTTTATAGATTTACTTACTTGTTTGAGGACCTAAAGAGTGGTGGATGATTATAGGACTTGGCTTTATGCAAGTTTGGTCTCCAATAGCCTTCCTTCTTGAACCCTCCTTCTTTCTTCTTCTTTTTCTCTCCAAGACTTGAATAATAGTAAAGAGAACATAATCAGGTCCCTCTCTCTCTATATTTCCGAAATTATGAAGGAGAAGTGAGTGGATTTGGTCTTAGTTTTATAAAAAAACTAGGGTAGTGGAAGTAATTATGGGGTGTAAGCCTTATTTTGATTTTTTTTTCGTTTTCATTGGTTGCATGCAAGGTGGGAAGCTTTTGAGACCTACAAAATTAGATATGGAAACTAGGGAATTCGTCTGGGACAGGTTTGGGGAAGAGAAATATGATTTTTTATTAACTTTGGGGTTTAATCAAGGTTTTGGTGCCATTTTGTGCAAGAAAACGCTTAAAAAATTAATTTAGTGTATCTTTTCGGTGTCGTTATATACTAAAATCTATTATTTTAGTATGTCTATGATTAATTTAGTATTTTCATAAATTATTATAATTTTTATAGCAATTGATTAAATATGTGTAAGCTTTTAAATCAAATTAAGCTAATTTGACAAGAATTAATTTTTTAACTTATTTTAGTGTGTATGAACTTTAATAATAAGTTATTTACTTTTGCTAGCCTATAATATTATATTATTATGCATATTACTTGTTTAGATCATCTTGGGTCATAATAATGCTTAATTTGTACAACTTTTTCTCATTTTTGAGCTTAAAAAGTGCAGCGATTTAAGGTCGTTACTGGGACCAGCCATAAATTCGGAGGTCTTTTATTCGACTCTCGCTGGAAGTGCCCTGACTTAACTGAAATCTGTGGTTTATGGGTGATTGCAGGTATGCGAAGGTTTATGCCTTAGGGGTGGGTCCAAAGAGCCCTACCTTAAGGTGGTTCCTCCATCATAAAAAAAATATAAAAAGTCACTTTTTGAGCACAAACTCCAATGTGGCCGGCCAATAGGGGCATTTTTGTTATTTTTTGAAGTTATTTTGTCTTTTGTTACTTAATTGTATTTAAATCTTTGATTTAAGGTGTCAATGTGTCAAAATTTAGATTTTTAAAACTTTTTGTTGTACTAAGGGCAGCATGGTCATTTTACCGTAATTAGGAGAATTTTTTATTTTTAATTTAATATTCCATGTTATTTACTTATTTTAGGATGTTAGGAGTCTTCTCTGAGTACTAGGTCTTTTAAAGATTTTTGAATCGAATTAGGGTTTCTAGTTGAGTTTGGGTTTCTAATCTTTCAGCAACCTAAGACCTTATTGGTTTATTATTGCTAATACTAGGGTTTGGGATGGGTCATTACACGAGTTGTTACAAAATTGAATTGTTACAACTAGGATCTAAACCGGGTCGTTAGACCACTTTTGGAGAAGACCATCAAAAAGAGGGGTTTTAGGTTGCACAAAAACACGTGACAGAGGGTCCCTTTAATTGCTGAACAACAATAATGAGTTTCAAAGGTTATTTGACAATTCAAAAGTCAATATCTAGGGCTCATCTTTGGTGGGTAGCTAGATAAACATGTTGGATACAATCTTTATGAAAATACCTAAGCTCAATTCACGTTTGAAAATGGGATTTTTAATTCAAGAACATTGATTGATATGAAAATAACATCTTTTGGTAGAAAGGCTATATCTCGAGTTCTATCCACTCAATTCAGTTCAAACAAAATTTGAATGAAAGATAACTTAAAAACCTAGGCCTAGATATAATGAACACACTCAAATCATATTTCTAGATTTAGTTATCATTTTTAAAAACTCAGGGTAGAGAGTTCAAAAATCACAAATCTCAGGCCTAGTTATGTTTTAGCCGCCTAGAACTTTGTACCTCAAGATCTGATCAATTTTCTTTGCATGCATGTATTTTACACATATATCAATGTTCCAGAACTTAAGTCACAAAACTCAATAATCTCAATATGCACACACATAACATATCACAACAAGTTTGAGCAGTCTGTGTTCTTCTAGCACAACGCCTTTTTGTTCCATAGTTTGATTCTTTTTTTTTTATTCTATTTTCTGATATGGATTGAGGGAGTTTGTGGTAGATCTAATCAGAAAACTTTTGAAGTGTTTACTTACCCTAGAAATATCAATGAGGGTGGAAGGTAGACTAGGACTTGCTTTTAAAGGTTCCTCCTTGATTCTCCTTTGCTCCTTCTTCTTCTTTCTTTTTTCTCTCAAACTCTTGAAGAACACTAAGAACTCACAAAATTCTGGTCCCTCTTTCTCTATATTGACAAAAACATGAAGAAGAATAGGGGGTTTGGTGTTGGTTTTATAGGAAGAAGGGTTAGTGGAGATCATAATAGAGGTGCAAGACATTTTTTTTCGAATTTTTGATTTATGTTTGGTTGCATGCTATTTGTTGAACTAATTAAGAAATTTCATTTTAGAATTTGCAGGGGGAAGTTCGCTGGGCTGTTTGGGTAGACCAAAAATCTGATATTGCATTAATTTAGTGTTTAAAGTGAGGTATTGGTACTATATTGTCCAAGAAATGCTTCAAAAATTAATTCAGTGTATTTTTTTAGTACCTCTACCTATTAAAACATATTATTTTAGTAAGTTTATGATTAGTTTATTATCCTCATGAATTATTATAATTTTGATAACAATTGATTAATTAGGTATAGGCTTTTAAGTCAAATTATGCTAGTTTAATAATGTGAGACCCGGTTCCTTTTTATTTTCACTTATATATTTGACATGATGGTTATCGCTTTAATCGTTGTATAGAATAGTAGGTTTATATATGTGTTATGCATATGGGGGTTTGGTTTTATTTTTTTGTTCGATTTTTCACCCAACGACAACCGTTTGAGCGATGGTCTATTCGCACAAGCAGGCCTATGGCAGGGAGTTGTGTCGCTAGGGACCGCTTGAGCAATGCGCTGTCCGCTCGTGGTTTTGAATGTTTTGATTGAAACGGTGAAATCTTTGAAAGATGTTGGTCATTTTTCCTTGATTAGGGACAGCGTGGCGGAGGGCTGTTGGATGCTTTGTCATGATTAATATGTAGTTTTTAAACATTTTCGAAGTCAAGCTACGTGTTTATTTTTAATGATTCGATAGATGTGCCATGACAGTGCGTGTGTATTTGGTCCACCATTACTCCTCGGTGAAATTATGCTAGTTTAACAATGTGAGACTCGGTTCCTTTTTATTTTCACATGTATATTTGACGTGTTAGTTATCACTTTAATCGTTGTATAGAACAGTAGGTTTATATATGTGTTATGCATACGGGAATTTGGTTTTATTTTTTATTCGATTTTTCACCCAGTGACAATCGTTTGAGCAGTGGTCTATTTGCTCGAGTAGGCCTGTGGCAGAGAGTTGTGTCGCTAGGGACCGCTTGAGCGGTGCACTGTCTGCTCGTGGTTTTGAATGTTTCGATTGAAACAGTGAAATCTTTGATAGATGTTGGTCATTTTTCCTTGACTAGGAACGACGTGGCAGAGGGACGTTGGATGTTTTGTACATGATTAATGTGTAGTTTTTAAACCTTTTGGTAGTCAAGCTACATGTTTATTTTTAATGATTCGATAGATGTGCCATGACAGTGCGTGTGTATTTAGGCCGCCATTACTCCTCGGTGAAAGTCTAAAAATTTTGAGCAAGTAGGTGCTTCACTCCTTCGGGTTAATTCCCGTAAATGAAGTGGTTACTCCAGTGGGAGGCATGCATTGTCGTGACTCCGTATAGAACTTGTCATTACCTAGTGGGTCTTTGTATGGCTTGAGTCTAGGGTAATGGGCAAGAGTTTACAGTTGTTACTTTTGTCTCGGGTGCGATAGAGTCGGTACATAGGGATCATTGTCAGTTGTGCGAAACGAGTGAAAAATAACATTTTGTTACTGTTTTTCTTTAACTGTTGGACGTTATTTGCATTTTTATGAAATGCATGGTCTTATGGATGGAAAACTATTTTGAGGCTCGTGTAGTCGAGTTGATTCTATGCTATGTGATTACATATCATGCTTTACTGCATTATAGTTTGTTTCTATTGGGTTTCAGCTCACGTTGTGGGATTTAAAAATATTTTTTAGGTGATTGTGATCACAAGGGATGATCTAGAGGAGCCTGAGGAGGCGAAAGACTTTTGTTTAACTTTTCTATTTTGTTATGGGAATCATGTACTATTACATGTATTGCTTGTTCCTGGAAGCTTGTTTTGTAAGCCTTGAGGTGATTACATTATGCATGTATGACATGTTTGTTTGGAGAGAGAAACCTTGGGTTGACAATAGTTGTTGTTTTTGTTGGGGTTTCATGTTTTCAAAGCTTAATTTTTAAGTCTGAGAAGTGGTTTCTTTATCAAATAACTTTTTTATTTCTTAAAATTTGTTTAATTAAAACCCTATTCAAAGACCATGTTTTTATGTGTGTTTTTGAGACTTGAGAGAAGATTTTCTTGTTTCTGGTTGGAAAAACTCTCGGGCGTCTCACTGCTCGAGCAGGCCTTTGAACGCTCGAGCGGATTGCTGCTGTGACTAAAAATTAGGTTTTGTTTCAAAAGGAGAGTTGGGCAGGAGAAGCTTGGGTTTATCCATTTTAATACAAAATAGCATATTTTGTTAATTATTTTACAAATAAAATCTCTTTTTCGTTTCGATCTTCGACCCGTTGAGTTCGGGCGATTTTGATGGATCGTTGAATCCCAAAACGGTTGTTCCGTGGGCTTTTTACGTGACCTAGGTTTTGGGGCGTGACAACTTGGTATTAGAGCTCTGGGTTTGAATACCTAAGAGCTATACGAAGAGAGTGCATCACCTTGTGAGGATGATTGTGTGTGCATGATTGCATGCGTTTACATGTTCTTATAACATGAGCATGATAGCTTGTTGAGCATGAGGATGTTGTGTATATGTGAGTATGGAGGTTGGACTTTAGGATTGATTAGTCTTGCCTTCGGGCATTTGGATTAACAAATTTGGAAATCAAGTAGAAATGCGTTTGGCCGACGTATTTTCTAGCAAGGAATCTAAGTAGGTTATCTAAATTGATGTGTCACTCTTGTCGGTTCTCCTCGGTATGTGAGATGTGTCTACATGATCTTGAATGGCTATGTGTTAGCATGATTAGATAAAATACCAATAGAACGGAAGAGAAATCACAAGTCACTGATATTCCATTGTTTCGTCGTAATGGGAGGATTATCGGGACAAGTGCAGATCAAGATCAGGGTGCTACCATTAACATGCCTGACGAGCATGTGGGTAATGGTGCATAGGGTTCAGATTCTGCATAGCGTGTTACTGCTAATACACAGACGCAGGTAGTGCCTCGTCGTAGTAGGAAGGTTGTTCATCAACCCGATCAGTATTTGTTCTTAGAAGAGACTTTTCACAGGATCCCAGCAAAATTGGATACCGAACGCTATAACTATAATGAAGCACTCCAGAACAAAGATGCAGATCTTTGATAAAAGACTAAATTCAGAGATAAAATCTATGTATTCTAATCAGGTTTAGGAGCTTGCGGAACCATCAGAAGGCATAAAACTCATCAGATATAAGTGGATCTACAAGAGGAAGAGATGAGAAAATAGAAAGATTGAAATCTTCAAAGTTAGGCTTGTTACAAAAGGATTCACTCAGAAAGAAGAGATCGATTATGAGGAAATCTTTTCGCTGGTAGCTACGCTTAAGTCTATCCGGATTCTCTTATCCATTGCGGCTCATTTTGATTATAAAATTTGGCAAATGGATGTTAAGACAGCTTTTCTTAACATAAGTATTGACGAGCGTATCTATATGGTACAACAAGACGGTTTCATAGCAAAGGGCCAGAAGTACATGTTGTACAAGCTTAAAAGATCAATTTATGGACTTAAGTAAGCATCGTGATTTTAGAATACTTGGTTTGATCAAGCTATAAAGCCTTATGATTTTGATTATAGTCCAAATGAGTCCTGTGTGTACAAGAAGCGTGACAGAAGCGTGGTAGTCTTTTTGGTACTTTATGCAAATCATATCTTGCTCATCAAAAACGATGTGGGGGTGTTATCTTCAGTAAAAGTATGGTTATCTAGGCAGTTCGATATGAATAACTAGGGAGAAGTCAATCACATTCTTGGGATCAAGCTTTTACAAGATCGAAAACAAAAGATGTTGGGCTTATCACAAGCAAAGTATATCGATGATATTCTTGCTCGTTTTAGCATGTAGGATTCCAAGAAAGAGTTTTTTCCTTTTAGACATGAAATCACTCTATGATACCTAATGAGATAGAGAAGATGAAGGCAGTTTCTTATGTTTCGATAGTCAAAAGCCTAATGTATGCTAGACTCTGTACTAGACCTGACATTTGCTTTGCCTTTGGCATAGTTAGCAGATATTAGTCTAACCTAGGATAGGAGTATTGGACTGCGGTAAAAAATATAATTAAGTTCTTAAAAAGGACTAAAGATTATATGTTAATTTACCATGCAGACAGTTTAGTACCTTTAGGATGCACAGACTCAGATTTTCAGTCAGACAAAGATTTCCGTAAATCTACCTTAGGATATGTGTTTGCCTTGGGAGGTAGAGCTATAAGTTGGAGGAGTATCAAGTAGTTTTGCATTGCTGATTCCACTATGAAGGCCGAGTACATGGAAGCTTCTGAAGCAATTAAGGAGGCCATTTTGCTCAGGAACTTCTTGCTGGATCTAGATGTGGTGCCTTCAATTTAGTCGACTATTAAACTTTATTGTGACATTAACGGAGCGGTTGCAAACTCGAAGGAGCCTAGAGTCCATAGTCCACAAGAAATTATATAGAGGCGTGATGCTACAGTGACTAAGATTACATTAGAAAACAACCTTGCATATTTTTTTTACAAATAGCCTACTGGCTAAAACTTTTGATAGTCATGTGGAGGGCATGTGAGTTAGATGTATGACAGTTTAATTTTGAGTATAAGTGAGACATTGTCAGGATTGTATACTAAAAATTATAGATTTTATTTAGTTTTAGTATTTAATTTTATTTTAATAAAATTAATTTTTTATTTTATGAGAATCTTAATGAGTAATGTATGTAATATCATTTATTTAATGTTATGCATGTTTGCCCTTTATTTTGTACAGTATTTAATCTGGTGTGTAGAGTACGGCTTGCACACAGAAGACAAGATTATATGTTTTTACATAATATAAGTTTTTGTTCACAGTTTAGATTGAAATGGACAAACCATCAGTACGATTGTAGCACAGAGTTTCACTAGGCGTGTCTTAGTTACGGGGAATAGATAATAGTATCGTCTATTGCTCCAATTCGTTATACTAGTACATTTTGTGTGTATTGAACAGAACCATATTAGGATAATTAATTTTATACTAATTATATAAATTAATTCAGACTCTAAGGTTATTATGAGTGCTTATGCTCTTAATCCTGCAATAACTATTATTTGTGTATATTTAACATTCGTTGTTTTCATTCATTAAAGAGTGCGATTTTTTATTGGTCTATAATCTTGGTGAGTTGGATAGCGGTATTAATTATATGGTGAATATTAATTATTGATGGAATTCACGTCCCGATTGTTTGAGATTGACGATACTCCCTTAAGGAAGCTTATAAATTTTGACTGAGCCAAACCCTGTAGGTGGATTTAATTATTGGCGGTCAAATAAGTTAAACGAAAGGGTTTAAGAAATTTTAAAGATGTCGATTAAATTAAATTATTAGTAATTAAATTTAATTAGCGGGTATCAAAAATCTTAACGTGGGGAGATAAGTTAAGCATTTAATAACAAGAGCTTAACGCAAATTTGTTTTGAGATTATGATTAAGAGTAGTTACAGTTCTTTAGTGGTATGAAGTGTAATTTAGTATTTTATGAAAATTACAAAATTCGATGCAAGATTTTCATAATTACAGAAACTGCTGAGAGATTTGCATATTTACAGAAATCGCTAGATGGGTATCTAGGTTACACTAGAAGTTTATGTCATAATTACTTCACAGGTCCCTACTGTAGCCCTATAAATATGCGGGTAGGCTAAACCAAATTCATAAGTTGTCTTTTAAGATTAAGGCTGTCTAGGTTCTGCCGGTTTCAGTTCTCGAAGGATTATAACCCACACTACGTTCGGGAATCGCATTGAGAATACAGTAGAATGTTTGATCGGAGCTTTAACTCGAGAAATCAAAATTCATAGTTGAAGAATCGACTAAAAAGTATTCATCTGAATTAACTGTGGTGGCACTATTTTTTATTTTGATCGTTCAACATTAAAAAGTCTTTATCTGGAGCTTGTTTCAGCGATTGCCCATCTAGTTTTATTTTTTTGAAAAATAGTTTACAAATCAATGATCTTGGCAGTTTGCTTCCAACATTTGGTATTAGAGTCATTTTGATATTGTTTACGGTTAATCGAGGGACTGGATAAATTTAGAACTGTGCTAACTTTGTTTTGTAGGCATTTTAATCCCAATTTTTTGATTATTATTTTATTCATATTTGATTGAATGGTTGAATGATGATTATTATTTAATTTTTAATCACGAGGGTTAATGGCAATAGTTTAAGCTTTTTTAGTTCGAATGTGAGCCTTTGAGACATAAGTTTTCGATGCAAAAACTCATATTTGTTTTAATTATAAATTAGAATATTTAATAACATATTTGAATATCCAAGAACACGAAGAATAAGCAGCGGCATAATTGACGACACCAACGCTGGTTTCGAATTTTTTGGGCCACGGATCGCAGTGAGTTTTACACGATTTTGCTACTATATTTTTTGGCAAGTTTTTGCAGATTTTATGCATAAAAAACAGCAGCAAAATAGGTCCCAAAACAGTCGAAAAAGCCAACAAAAACAACCACCATTGGCAGCTTTGTCGGCGGCGGTTCGGGGCATTCGGGACGTTCTTGGGATTGATTTTTGAGCAATTTTTTGGGCATAATACAGCAGTAAAACTAACTAGAAAAATAATCCAAAACAATAAAAAAAATTGGAGGAAAAATAACACAGAAAAAATCGCAATATGCGGCTATTTTTGGCGGTGGCACTGGGCTATTTTAGGGCTATTTTAGAGCTTTTTTGGGACTAGTTTTGAAGCATATTTTAAGGTAACATGTTGCTGGATATCAATGCTAAAAATAGGAGGAAACGAGAACCAAAACGACCACGGAAGAAACCAGAACAAGCGATGGCAACGGCCGCAGAGCTGGGCCGTGAGCGGGACTGTTTCGGCGGCCATCGAAAACTATTTTTTGAGTTTTTTTTAATCGGGTTTTTTACAAAAAAAATAGTATTCTTCATGAGCTACATTTAAAAAAAATGGGGTTGAGAACATAGCTCAAACGAGGTGGCAAAAATTGCCTGAAGTGGTGGTATACGGCGGCGCAGGTGGGCCGGCAGTGGTTGTTGTGTTCGGGGTTGTTTTAGCCAGTGTTATCTAATATTTTTGAGACTTGGGAGTGTTGTATTTGTATAACACTATATATCGATGAATCTTCATACAACTTGGATACCGAAAGTTAATTCAGGTAAGAATTAAAAGATTACGAGTTAATATTTAAATAGAAGATTAAAACTCAGTAGAGAATCTATTTGATCATAAAATCGAGATATATACATATTTTACATTTATATTCTTTTAAACTGCGTGGATGATATATATCTGTTTTACTTTTTTGCTGTTAATTTAATTAATTTAAAAAATTTGGTTTTAATTAATATTTTATAAAGAAAAATAAAATTAAGTTTTTTTTAATTAAATAAATTTTTTTAGATATTTTATTTTTACAAAATAACACTTTTAAGATGATTTTTTCTTAAATCGGATATCTTAGAAAAGCGTGAATATTAATTTTAAATTTTACATTAATTAAATAAAAAATATTTAACCTTAATAAATTATTATTTTTTAAAATGTGTAATGTAAAAATAAAATATTCAAATACCCTTAATCAATACCTTAGCTGTAAAGCAAAGGAAAAACTACGCATTCGTCGAATTTTATTTGTTACGCATTGAAACACGAAAATATGATTTGGCAAATCAAAATTTTTTAGATTGTGTACACAAAAAGATGTTTTGAAATATTTCGGATCGTGTGATTTTTAAAATTAATAAATTTATTTTAATTAAATAAATTTTTATAACTCTAAAAAATATTTTAAAAATCTAAGTGGGAGAGAAAACTTATTCATAAGTAAATCCCATGGTCTCCATCACCAGTTCATAAGTGATGTAATTAATTATACGTGTTGACAGTAAGGCTTTTCTCCCCATCGGACTGGATTAATTGCGGTATCGCCATTACGAACATTCTTCAGGGATAATTTTGGATAATTATTAGTGTGGATCACTTTTTCATCTGAATAGTTTATTGCGAAACGATTTATTTGGGATTAAGTAGTGGTTAACACTTAGTTATAATTAATAATATTCTTTTCATCTGAGTTATTGTTATTATTTACTAGACTGAAGTTATGCTAGTTATTCAATTTTACTTGGCATGGTCTGGTCCCTAGATAGTAAAATTAATAGAAATTAGCCTATTTGGACAAACGATGGATAGTAGACGTCCTTCCATTGAGGCATGCCATTCACAGCGTACCAGGCTGCTGGAAATTTTTTTTAAATGGTAGAGGAAACAAAATTTAAATTAAATTCAAAGTTTTACTCGTCATAATTAATGGTTATTTTAACTATGTGATTCTTAAGATTAAAATGGCTTTTAAATCACTTGCGTTCATACTCATAGAAAATAAACTAATCGGACCAAACCATGTAGACTGGAAAAAAATTTTGGACATTGTCTTAACTGATGAGAACTATAAATCTGTATTGTTTGAGATTTTTCCACCAGTACATGATGAGGGGGCGATCGTACAGAAAACCAAGGCTTATCAGAAATGGAAAAGTTGATTAGATGTCTCACTGTTACATTTTGCCTTCCATGTCAAATGTTTTGCAGCATCAGATTAGTCTATGCCTAGTGCCTATGATATGATTATGAATCTCAAAAAAATATTTAGAGATCAAAATCATGCTACTAAGCAGGCGGCCATAAAATCTCTCATGAATACAAGTATAACTGAAGGTGCCCCAATTTGGGATCATGTTCTATAGATGATCAGTCTTCTGAATGAACTAGAGATTCTAGGAGCTGAGATTGATAAGGAAACCCAGTTCGATATCATACTCCAGTCACTGCTTGATAGTTTTAAGTAGTTTTACCAGAATTATTCCATGAATAAGCTCAGCTTTTCATTGGCAGAACTTCTTAAAGAACTTGAAGCAACTGGGGGTGTTCTTAGGAAGCCAAGTTCTGTGCACGTGGCTGAAAAAGGTTCTTCCACTAAGCTGGAAGGTAAAAAGAAGAAAAAAGTTTAGAAACAAGGAGGCACGAGTCCAAAAGCAGCTAAGGGAACAAAAGCGGGTGTGAAGAAGTCGAGAGGTAAGTGCTAACACTATAACCAATTTGAGCATTGAAAAAAGTAGTGTTCGATTTTTCTTAGTAAGCAGAACAAGCAAGGTAATTTCTGTTTACTAGTGGATGAAACATGTTTAGCGGTGTTATCTACGGGTACCTGGTGTGTAGATACGGAAACCATTAATCATGTCTGTAATTCTTTGTAGGAGTTCCAGAAAACCAAGCAAGTTAGTGATGAGAAAATTTACCTACATATAGGCAATAATACCAGGGTGGCACCAGTTGTAGTAGGAAATGCTACTCAGCTTTAGTAGAGATAGGATTTTAATTTTGAAAGATTGTCTTTATGTACCTTCAATTAAAAAAAATTTAATTTCGATTTCTAATTTAATAAATGACAAATATTCTGTTCATTTTAATGACTCTGTGGTTATTAAAAATAAATAAACGTTTTATTTGTTCTGATACATTGGTGGATGATCTGTATACTATATGTCTTATATCTCATACACTGTAACTAACTGAATTGATTAACACTTCTAATTTACCACACACGAGAAAGTTTCCATCTTTAATGAATCAAACATTTCTTTGGCACATACATTTGGGTCATATTAATCTAAAAAAGATAAATAGATTGGTACAAAATGGACCTTTGGGCTCATTGGAAGTGGACGTACTTCCTGTTTGTGAGTCGTACTTTGAGGGTAAGATAACCAAGAGGCTATTCTTGCCCAAAGGCTATAAAGCTAAAGAACCGTTAGAACTGGTTCATTCTGATGTATGTGGTCCAATGACTATCCAGGCTGGATGTGGCTTTGAGTACTTCGTAAGTTTCATTAACGACGACTCAAGATATGGATACATTTACCTTATGCACCATAAGTCTGAATGCTTTGATAAATTCAAAGAATTCAAGGTAGAGGCAGAAAAGCGTATGGGAAAAAGTATGAAATCACTACGATCCGACCACGGTGGGGAGTAGCTCTTTAGAGAGTTTAGGAACTACTTGTTGTCAGAAGAGATTATTTCTCAGTTGACTACACCAGGCACTCCGCAACAGAATGGTGTTGTAGAAAGAAAGAATAAGACTCTTATAGAGATGGTAAGGTCAATAATGGGTTCTTTCGAATTATCTAATCCGTTTTGGGGAGTTACATTAGAGACAGCGGCTTATGTTCTGAACTTAGTACCTTCTAAGTTAGTGCCTTCTACTCCCATAAAATTATGGACCGAACGAATACCTAATTTGATTCATATTCCAATTTGGGGGTGTCCAGTACATGTGCAGAAAGGGATCGTAGGTAAGTTAAAACCGAGGACAGAAATCTGTTTATTTGTCGGATATCCCAAGGTAATGAAGGGTAATTTATTCTATAATTCTAAGGATCAGATGGTCATTGTTCGCGCCAATGCTCGATTCTTAAAAGAAAATTATATTATGGACCACAGGCCCAAAAGTAGAATTGTTCTACAAAAAATAAGAGAAAATGCCAGTAGAACGAAAGAGGAACCACAAGTCACTGATATCCCATTGTCTCGTCGTAGTGGGAGAATTATCAGGATAGGTGTAAGATCATGATCAGGGTGCTACCATTAACATGCCTAACGAGCGTGTGGTTTTTGGTGCATAGGGTTTAGATTTTGCACAGCGTGCTACTACTAGTACACATATGCTGGTAGTGCTTCGTTGTAGTGGGAGAGTTATTCATCAACCTGATTAGTATATGTTCTTGGAAGAATTTTTTGACAGAATTCCAACACAACTGGATATCAAATCCTGTAACAACAATGAAGCACTCCAAGATAAAGATGTAGATCTTTGGTAAAAGGTTATGAATTCAGAGTTGAAAACTATATATTCTAATCTGGTATGGAAACTTGTAGAACCACCTGAAGGGATAAAATCCATCGAATGTAAGTGGATCTACAAGAGGAAGATAGGAGCAGACGGGAAGGTTAAAATCTTCAAAGTTAGGCTCGTTGCAAAAGGGCTCACGCAAAAAGAAGGAATCGATTATGAGGAAACCTTTTTGCCAGTAGCCATGCTTAAATCTATTCGAATTCTCTTATCCAATGCGGCTCATTTTGATTACAAAATTTGGCAAATGGATGTCAAGATAGCTTTCCTAAATGGAAGTCTTGACGGGTGTATCTATATAATACAACCAGACGATTTCATAGCGAAGGACCAGAAGCACATGTTATGCAAGCTTAAGATATCTATTTATGGACTTAAGAAGGCATCGAGATCTTGGAATACTCGATTTGATCAAGCTATAAAGTTTTTTAGTTTTTATCAGTGTCCAGATAAGTCCTGTGTGTACATGAAGGGTGGCGGAAGAGTGGTAGTCTTTCTAGTACTTTATGTAGATGATATCTTTCTCATCAAAAATGATGTGGGGGTGTTTTTTTCTGTAAAAGTATGGTTATCTTGGCAGTTTGATATGAAGGACTTAGAAAAAACCAATCACATCCCTGAGATCAAGCTTCTAAGAGATCAGAAACAAATGATGTTGAGCTTATCATAAGCAAAGTATATCGATGATATCCTTGCTCGTTTTAGCATGCAGGATTCCAAGAAAAGATTTTTCCCTTCTAAGCATGAAATCACTCTATTTAATGATCAGTGTCCTGAGACACCCGATGAGATAGAGAAGATGAAGGCGATTCCTTATTCTTAGTAATAAGAAGCCTAATGTATGCAATGCTTTGTACTAGACCCAACATTTGCTTTGCCGTTGGCATGGTTAGCAGATATTAGTCTAACCAAGGACAGGAGCATTGGACTGCTGTAAAGAATATAATCAAGTACTTAAAAAAGGACTAAGGATTATATGTTGGTTTACCAGGTAAATAGTCTAGTATCTTTAGGATACACATACTTACATTTTCAGTTAGACAAAGATTTATGTAAGTCTACCTCAGGATATGTGTTTACCTTGGGAGGTGGAGCTATAAGTTGGAAGAGTATCGAGCAGTTCTGTATTGCTGATTTCACGATGGAGGCCAAGTACGTGGAAGCTTCTGAAGCAGCCAAAGAGGCCATTTGTGGTGCCTTTAGTTCAGTTGGCTATTACACTTTATTGTGATAATAGCAGAGTAGTTGCAAACTCGAAGGAGCCAAGAGTCTAGAAGAAAGGAAAGCACATTGAGGGCAAGTATTACCTGATATGAGAAATTGTACAGAGGGTTGATATTGCTGAGATCAAGATTGCATTAAGAGACAACCTTGTAGATCTTTTTACAAAGAGCCTACCGGTTAAGACTTTTGATAATTATGTAGAGAACATGGGAATCAAATGTATGGCAGCATGGTTTTGAGTATAAATGGGAGATTGTCAGGGTTGTATACTAAAAACTATGAATCTTATTTAGTTTTAGTATTTAATTTTATTTTAATAAAATTAATTTTTTATTTTATGATAATCTTAATGAGCAATGTATGCAATATCATTTCTTTAATGTTATGAATGGTTGTTATTTATTATGTACAGTATTTAATCTGGTGTGTAGAGTACGGCTTGTACACAGAAGACCAGATTATAGGTTCTTATAGAATATAAGTTTTTGTTCACAGTTTAGATAGAAATGGACAAACCATTGGTACGACTCTAGCAGATAGTTTTAGTTGGTCTGTCTTGGTTACGGAGAACAGATAATAGCGTTGTTTATTGTTCTGACTCGCTACATTTTGTGTGTATTGAACAGAACCACATTAGGATAATTAATTTTATATTGACTATATAAATTAATTCACACTCCAAGGTTATTATGAGTGCTTATGCTCTTAGTCCCGAAATAATTATTATTTGCGTATATTTAATATTCGTTGTTTTGATTAATTAGAGAGTGCGATCTTTTATAGGTTTATAGTTCTGGTAAGTTAGATAGCGGTATTACGTATATGGTGAATATTAATTATTGATAGAATTCATGTCCTAATTGTTCAGGATTAACGATATTCCCTTAAAAAATATTATAAGTTTTGTCTAGGCCAAATCCTGCAGGTAGATTTAATTTTTGACAGTCAAATAAGTTAAGCGGAAGGGTTTAAATTTTTTTAAAGATGTCGATTAAGTTAAACTGTTAGTAATTAATTTTATTTAGCGGGTATTAAGAATCTTAATGTGGGGAGATGAGTTAAGAATTTAATAATATGAGCTCAATGCAAATTGGTCTTGAGATTATGGCTAAGAGTGTAGTTACAGTTCTTTAGTGGTATGAATTGTAATTCAGTTCGCGAAGGATCGTAGCTCACACTACGTTCGAGAATCGCATTAGGAATATATTAGAAGGTCTGACGGGAGTTTCAACTAAAAAAATCAAGATTTGTAGTCGAGAAATCGACCAAAATGTATTCATCTGAATTAACTGTGGTGGCACATATTTATTTTTGATCGTTCGACATCAAAAAAAAATTTATCTAGAGCTTGTTTTGGCGATTGCCCGTCCAGTTTTTATTTTTCAAAAAATCATTTACAAAACTATGATCTTGGCAGTTTGTTTCCAATAATTGGTATTAAAGCTATTTTATTTTTTGTTTACGATTTATCGAGATCCCGAGTAGATTTAAAACTGTGCTAACTTTGTTTTACAGGCATTTTAATCTTGATTTTATGATCATTGTTATATTCATGTTTAATTGAATGGTTTGAATGTTAATTTAATTAATTTTTTAATCACGAGGGTTGATCACGATAATTTAAACTTTTTTAGTTTGACTGTGAGCCTACGGGATATAGGTTTTCA
Organism: Heliamphora exappendiculata; assembly: GCA_034768845.1. Lineage (NCBI taxonomy): Eukaryota > Viridiplantae > Streptophyta > Magnoliopsida > Ericales > Sarraceniaceae > Heliamphora > Heliamphora exappendiculata. Next base: position 25,771 of record JAOTRH010320878.1, read on the forward strand.
ATGTAAAAACTTTTATTTGATTTTAAATATTATTTAGAATATTTAAGAACAGTTTTGAATATCCAAGAATACGAAGAATAGCCAACAGCATAATCAGCGGGACCAGTGGTGGTTTTGGGTGTTTTGGGCCACAAATCGCGATGGTTTTTCAACGATTTTGAAATAGGTTTTTCGATAAGTTTTTTTTGTAGATTTTATGTATTAAAAATTGCATCAAAATTGTTCAAAAAACCAACAAAAAATCTAATGGAAAAATAGCACCGGCGGCGATTTCAGGCAGCGTTTGGGGCTATTTTTTGGTGTTTTGCGACGTTTTTAAGACTAGTTTTGTGTAGTTTTTTAGGCATAAAATAGCAAAAAAAAGTTGTTAAGATTGGTATACTGAAAATCATATTTTTAGTATTTAATTTTATTTTTTAATAAAATTAATTTTTCATTTTATGATAATCTTTATGAGTAATGTATGTATATCATTTTTTTAATATTATGCATGGATGTTCGATATTCTGTATAGTATTGAATTTGGTATGTAGAGTATGGCTTACACATAGAAAATTAAATTTTAAGTTCTTGCAAAATATAAGTTTTACATTTACAGTTTAGATGGAAATGGACATACAATTAGTACGACAATGGCCCAGATTTTTAATAGATCTGTCTTGGTTACGGGAAACAGATAATTGCATCGTTTATTGTTTCGACTCTCTGTGTCAGTACACTCTGTGTGTATTGAACGGGACATTTGGGGTAATTAATTTTATAGTAACTATATAAATTAATCCACCCTCCAAGGTTATTATGAATAGTGCTTATTCTTTTAATCTTGAAATAATTATTGATTTGCATATATTTAATATTTGTTGTTTTGATTAATTAGAGGGTGTGATCTAATATGGATCTATATTTTCGGTGAGTTGGATAGCGGTATTATTTATATGTCGAATATTAATTATTGACAAAATTTATGTTCAAAAAGATTGGAATTGACGATACCCCCTTAAAAAAGTTTATAAGTTTTGATCGAGCCAAACTCTGCAGGTGAATTTAATTATTCGGCGGTAAAATAAGTTAAGCGAAAGGGTTTAAGGAATATCAAGATGCCGATTAAATTAAATTGTTAGTAATTAAATTTAATTGGCTGGTATCGAGAATCTTAACGTGGGAAAAATGGTAAGTATTTAATAATAAGAGCTCAATGCTATATGGTCTTGAGATTATGAGTCAGAGTGCAATTATAATTCTTTAGTGGTATGAATTGTAATTCAGTATTTTATGAAAATTGTAGAAATCTCTGCTAGTTTTCCATAATTGCAGATACCGCTATGAGGTTTTCTTAATTGTAGAAACCACTGATACGTGTCAGTATTCTTATGGAAGTCTTACTCATAATTACTCTACAGGTCCCTGCTGTAGCCCTATATATATTGGGGTAGGCTGAACCAGTTTCATAACTTGTCTTCTCTGACTAAAGGTGTCTTGATTTTGTCGATATGAGTTCTCGAAAAATTATAGCCCATACGATATCTGGGAATCACATAAAGGAATACAGTATAAGATATGACAGGAGATTCAACTCGGATTCAAATCGTAGTTGAAGATTTGACCGGTAAAAAAAAAGGTATTCTTCTAAATTAACTTGGGATGCACGAGTTTTATTTTGATCATTCGTCATCAAAATTTTTATCTAGAGTCCATTTTGGCGATTGCCCATTCAGTTAATTTTTTCTGTTAATTGTTTGCAAAAATAAAGATCTTGGCAGTATTTCTTCCAACAATTGGTATCATAGCTATTTTGTTTTTTGTTTTTAGTTATCGGGGCCGGGTAGTTTTAGAACTGTTGCTAACTTTATTTTTCAGGTGTTCTAATCCCGATTTTATGATCGTCATTTATTTTTTCATGTTTGATTTCAATCTATCACGGTCAACCCCCGTGATTAAAAAAATAATCATCACGGGACATAGGATCGATGTAATAGCTAGTTTTATATTTTTAAATATCTGTTTGAATTATTTAAGAACATGTTGAACATATCCAAGAATACGAAGAACGGAGGCGGCACTCGCGGTGGTTCAAGTTTTAACGGACCACAGATCGCGGTAAGTTTTTAATGGTTTTAAATAATTTCTTTCGATGATTTTTTATGTAGTATTTATGTATAAAAAAGAACATAAAAAATAAGTCAAAAATAATAAGAAAAAATCACCAAAATAGCCATGTTCCTGTGGCTTTTTCGGCGGCGGTTCAGCGGCGATTTTTATGATTTTTCAGGCTATTTTTCGGACTATTTTTTATGAAATTTTTTAAACATAAAATAGCAGTAAAATATACCTCAAAATATTGTCAAATACCAAAAAAACTAGGCCAAACAGTGCATTAAAAAATGGAAAAAACAGTAACATTTTTTTTCTGGCGGTAATGGTGCTACAATAGCAGCTTCTAGGCAGTTTTTCAACAAATTTTTGAGCAGCTTTTGAGCAGATATTTTGACAAAAAGATTTTACTTTTTAGGAGCATTCCAACGATATAAAGTACGTTGAAAACCAAGTTCAGAAAGAGGTCGAAAAAGCCCCCGGGAAGTTGCCTACGCAGTGTTGTTGCAAGAGCAACGTTTTTTGAGGTTTGGATAGTTTTTTCAGCCATTTTTCTGGTATGTTTCCTGCATATTTTTTGACAAAAAAATTTCATATTTTAAAGCTTTCCAACGATATAAAGCTCATCGAAAACGGAGCTTAGATGAGGCGGCGGCAAGGCAGCGCCAGCGGTGGCTGGTGGTGGTCTGGAAAATTTTCTCTCCCGGGGTTGCTTTGTGTTGATTTTCTGATCTATACGGGATTGATATGATATATCAGTATATATCAAATAGTATCATGAAAGCCTGTTGCAATCAAGACTCTGAATCAAAGGCGATCAGGGATTGAAACAGTTGACTCTCTAAGGGAAACTGAAATACCTCAGTATTTCACTTGGATCATAAAATCGAAATATATGCATATCATGTTTATATATATATATATATACTGCGTGGATGATTTCATATCTATTTTATTTATCCTGTTAATTTAATTAATTCAAAATTTTGATTTTAATTAAACTATTTTGTAATGAAAAATAAAATTAAGTTTTTTTAAATTAAATAAAAAAAACTTTAGATATTTTTTTTACAAAATACCACGTTTAAGATGATTTTTTAAAAATTAGATATCTTGAAGAAACATGAAAATTAATTTCAAATTTTGAATTAATTAAATAAAAAAATATTTAATCAAAATAAAATATTATTTTTTGAAAAATGTGGACCGAAAAATAAAATAAATAAATATTTTTAATTACTACCTTAGTTGAAAAGCCAGAGGAAAAACTGTGCATTTATTAAATTTTATTTGTTACGCATTAAAATACGAAAAGATGGTTTGATAAATTAGAATCTTTAAAATCGTGTACATGGAAAGATATTTGATTCTTTTAGATCGTGTGGCTTTCAAAATTAACAAATTTATTTTAATTAAATAGATTTTTATAAGCCTAAAAAATATTTTAAAAATTTAAGTGAGAGAGAGAATTTATTCACAGATAAATCTCGCGGTCTCCATCACCAGTTTGTAGGTGATGCAATTAAACCCTCCGTGTTGGCAATAAGGTTTTTCTCCCCATTGGACAGATTAATTGCGGTATCGCCAGTACAAATCTCCTTTAGGGATAATTTTGAATAATTGTTAGTGTGGATCACTTCTCAAACTGAAGGGTTCATTGCGAAGCGATTGATTTGGGATTAGGTGATGGTTAACACTTAGCTGTATATAATAGTATCCACTCCATCTGAATCACTGCTATTATATACTGGACCGAAACTATGTCAACTATTTAATTTTACTTGGCATGGTCAGTTGCCTAGATAGTAAAATTAAAAAGAATTGGTTTGTCCGGTCTTATGAAGGATAGTAGACGTTCTTCCACCGAGGCATACTATTTTCAGGTTAACAGGTTGCTGGCGAATTAATTTTAAAATAGTTGAGGGAACCAAATTAAAAAAATTTTAAAATTTTGCTCATCATAATTAATTTTTTTTAATTACGTGATTCTCAGTATTAAAATGGCTTTCAACTCACTCACTTTAATACTCAAAGAAAACAAACTAATGGGACTAAATTTTGTTAACTGAAAATGTAATTTGGATATAGCTTTAATTACAAATGGTATTCATTCAATACCAGAAAATGTGTTTGTTTCTGAAAAAGGTTCTTTCACTGAGCTGAAAGGCATGATGAAGAAAAAATTTCAGAAATAAGGAGACACAATTTCCAGGGTAGTTAGTGGGCTACGAACTGGTGTGAATAAGCCAAAAAATAGATTTTTTCACTGCAATCAGACCCGGCACTAGAAAAAGTTATGTCTAGTATTTCTCAAAAGGCAGAACAAACAGGATAATTTCTATTCACTGGTTGTGAAAACATGTTTAGCGGTGTTATCTACCGGTACCTGGTGTGTAGATGCGAGAGCCAGTAATTATGTCTGTAATTTATTGCAGAGCTTTTAGAAAACTCGACAACTTAGTGATGGGGAGATTTACCTGTTGGAGGCAAAATTGCTAAGATCATTATTTTTGCAAACAATTTTCAGTAAAATTAACTGGACAGACAAACGCCGAAACGGCCTCCAAATAAAACTTTTGATGTCGAATAATCAAAATAAAACCTGTGCAACCAAAGTTAATTTTGAAGTATACATTTTTATCGGTCGTTTCTTCAACTACGGTCTGATTTTGAGTTGAAATTCCTATCATATCTTCTATTGTATTTTCTTACGCGATTCTCGAACGTAGTGTGGGCGACGGACTATCGAGAACTTGTACCGACAGAACCCAGATATATTTAGTCTTGAAAGACAAGTTATGATCTAAAATTGGTTCAGCCTACTGGAATATATATAGGGCTACAGTAGGGACCTGGAAAATAATTATGAGTAAGATTTCCAGTGGAACACAGACACCTATCAATGGTTTCTGCAATTATGAAAAACTAATAGCGATTTTTATAATTTTCATAAAATACTGAATTACAGTTCACACAATTAAAGAACTATAATTGTACTCTAATTCATAATCTCAAAACTATTTAGCATTGAGCTTCTGTTATTAATTTCTTACAATTTATCCCCACGTTAAGATTCCCAATACCCGTCAATTAAATTTAATTACTGATAATTTAATTTAATCGGCATCTTGATATTTCTTAAGCCCTTACGCTTAACTTATTTGACCGCCGAATAATCAAATCTACTTGCATGGTTTGACTCGGTCAAAACTTATAAGCTTCCTTAAATGGGTATCGTCAATCTCGATATTTTAGAACGTGAATTTTGTTAATAATTAATATTTTTCGTATAAATAATACCGTTATCCAACTCACCGGGAATATAGACCCATATAAGATCGCACCCTCTAATGAATAAAAATTACGAATATTAAATATATGAAAATCAGTAATTATTTTAGGATTAAGAGGATAAGAACTATTAATAATAATCTTGGGGAGTGAATTAATTTATATAGTTAGTATAAAATTAATTACCCAAAATGTCCCATTCAATACACACAAAGTGTACTAGCACAGATAGTGGAAATAATAAACGACACTATTATCTGTTCCCCGTAATCAAGACATGCTTACTAAAATTCTGTGCTACAGTCGTACCGATGGTATGTCTATTTTCATCCAAACTGTGAATATAAAACTTATATTCTGCAAGAACCTAAAATTTGATCTTCTGTGTTTAAGCCGTACTCTACACATCAGATTAAATACTATACAGAATATTGGACATTCATGCATAACAAAGAAATGATACACACACATTGCTCATAAAGATTCTCATAAAATAAAAAATTAATTTTATTAAAATAAAACTAAATACTAAAAACATAGTTTTCAGTATACCAACCCTAATAATCTCCCACTTATATTCAAAACTATACTGCCATACATATGACTCCCATGCTTTCTACATGACTATCAAAAGTCTTAGCCGGTAAGTTCTTTGTAAAAAGATCTGCAAAGTTGTCTCTTGATGCAATCTTGGTCACAGCAATATCACCTCTCTGTTTAATTTCTCGTATCAGGTGATACTTACGCTCAATATGCTTGCCTTTCTTATGGACTCTTAGCTCCTTCAAGTTTGCAACCGCTCCGCTATTATCATAGTAAAGTGTAATAGCCGACTGAACTGAAGGTATTATCTCTAGATCCAACACGAAGTTCTTGAGCCAAAGAGCCTATTTGGATACTTCAAAAGCTACCACATACTCGGCCTTTATGGTGGAATTAGCAATGCAGGACTGCTTAATACTCCTCCAGCTTATAGTTCCACCTCATAAGGTAAACATATATCATGAGATAGACTTACGGGAATCTCTGTCAGACTGGAAATTTGAGTCTATGTACTCCAAAGGTACCAGACTGTCTGTCTAGTAAACCAAAATATAATCCTTAGTCCTTTTCATGTACTTGATTATATTCTTTACTGCAATCCAATGGTCCTGTCTTGGGTTAGATTGATATCTGCTAACCATGCCAATGGTAAATTAGATGTCGGGTCTAGTATAAAGCATAACATACACGAAGCTTCCTACTTCCAAAGCGTAAGAAATTGCCTTCATCTTCTCTATCTCATCAGGTGTCTTAGGACACTGATCCTTGGATAGAGTGATTCCATGCCTGAAAGAAAAAAATCGTTTCTTGTAATCCCACATGCTAAAATGAGCAAGGATATTATCGATATATGTTGCTTGTGATAAGCACAACATCCTTTGTTTTTGATGTCGCTCAAGCTTGATCCCAAGGATGTAACTAGCTTCTTCTAAATCCTTCATATCGAACTGTCCAGATAACCATATTTTAACCTTAGATAATACCCCCACATTATTTTCGATGAGCAAGATATCATCTATATAAAGTACTAAAAAAATCACCACGCGTTCGTTACGCTTCTTGTACACACAGGACTACTCATCTAGACTTTGATCAAAATCATAAGATTTTATAGTTTGATCAAGCCGAGTGTTCCAAGACCTCGATGCCTGCTTAATTCCATAAATGGATCTCTTAAGCTTTCCCAACATGTGTTCCTGGCCCTTTGCAATGAATTCGTCTGGTTGTATCATATAGATACACTCGTTAAGACTTATGTTAAGAAAAGATGTCTTGACAACCACTTGTCAGATTTCATAATCGAAATGTGCGACAATGGATAAGAGAATCTGGATGGACTTAAGCATGACTACCGGGAAAAAGGTTTCCTCATAGTCGATCCCTTCTTTTTGAGTGAACCCTTTAGCAACAAGCTTAGCTTTGAAGGTTTCAATCTTCCCGTCTGCTCCTCTCTTCCTCTTGTAGATCCACTTGGATCCAATGAGTTTTATCCCTTCGGGTGGTTCTATAAGTTCTTAGACCTGATTAGAATACATAGATTTTTTCTCTGAATTCATAGCCCTTTGTCAAAGATCTTCATCTTTGTCATGAAGTGCTTCATTGTATTTAGAGGGCTCAGTATCTAGTTTTGTTAAGATCCTGTCAAAAGACTCTCCTAAAAACATATACCGATCAAGTTGATGAACAACCCTCCCACTACGATGAGGCACTACCTGTGTCTATATTCTAGCAATAACAGGCTGTGCAGAATCTAAACCCTGTGCATCAGCATCCTGTTCTTGATTTTCACCTGTCTCGATAATCATTCCACTACGATGAGGTAATAGAATATCAGTGACTTGTGGTTTCTCTTCTGTTCTACTAGTATTTATGCTTAGTTCTTTTAGAACAATTTTGCTATTGGGCCTGCGATCCATAATATAATTCTCTTCCAGGAATTGGGCATTGGTGCTAATAATGACCTTATGATCATTGGGATTATAAAATAGACCACCCTTTGTTCTCTTGGGATACCCTATAAAGAAACAAACTTTTGTCCATGGTTCCAACTTACCCCCATCCCCTTTCAACACATGTGCTAGACATCCCCAAATCTGAATGTGTTTCAGACTAGGCTTACACCGGTCTACAATTTTGTGGGAGTAGATTGTACTAACTTAGAAGGTACAAAGTTCAAAATGTCAGCTGCTGTTTCTAAAGCAAGTTCCCATAACGAATTGGGTAAACTTGAATAACTCATTATAGATCTTACCATCTCCGGAAGAGTTCTATTCATTCTTTCTACCACACTATTTTGCTGTGGAGTGCCAGGTGCAGTTAACTGGGATATAATCCCCTCTAATGATAAGTAGTCCTTAAACTCTCTAAAGAGGTATTCTCCACCACAGTCGGATCGTAGTGATTTGATACTTTTACCTAGACGTTTCTCCGCCTCTGCCTTGAATTTTTTGAATTTCTCAAAGCATTTAGACTTACCGTGCATTAGGTAAATGTATCTATATGCTGAGTAGTCATCAATGAAACTGACAAATGACTCAAAGCCACCTCTATCCCAGATTGTCATAGGACCACACATATCAGAATGAACAAGCTGCAACGGTTATTTAGCTCTATAGCATTTGTCCGAAAAGGGCCTCTTGGTCATCTTACCCTCTAAGCAAGATTCACAAACTGGAAGTGCCTCCACTTCTAATGAACTTAAAGGTCCATCTGTTACCAGTCTCTTTACCCTTTTTAGATTAATATGACCCAAGCGTAAGTGCCAAAGAAACGGTTGGTTCATTAAAGAAGGAAACTTTCTCTTATATGGTAAAGTAGATGTGTTATTCATTTCAGTTAGTTGCAGTGTAGGATAGATAGGAGATGCAATATACAGATTATACATTAATGTAACAGAACAAAAAAATGTTTATTCTTTTTCACAATGATAAAGTCACCAAAATGAACAGAATATTTGTCCTTTATTAAATTTGAGACTGAAATTAGATATTTTCTAATCGAATGTACATAAAGATAATCTTTTAGAAGTAGTATCCTATCTCTACTAAAACTGAGAGTGATATCTTCTATTACAACTGCTGCTACCCTTAAATTATTACCCATATGCAGGTAGATTTTTCAATCACTAAGCTACCTGATTTCCTAGAACCCCTGCAAAGAATTGCAGACATGATTAGTGGCTCCCATATCTACATACCAGGTACTAGTAGATAACATCGCTAAACATACTTCAACAACCAGTGAACAAAATTACCTTATTTGTTCTGCTTACTGAGAAAAATCGAACACTGCTTTTTCTAATGCCCAAATTGGTTACAGTGATAGCACTTGCCTCTCGGCTTCATCACACTAGATTTTGATCCCTTAACTACTTTTAGACTTGTGTTTCCCTGTGTCTAAACTTTTTTCTTCTTCTTATCTTTTGGCTTAGAGGAAGAACTTTTCTGATCCACATTCACAGAACCTGGCTTCCTAAGAACACTCTCGGCTGCTTGAAGTTTCTTAAGAAGTTCTGCCAGTGTGTAGCTGAGCTTATTCATAGAATAGTATAGGCAGAACTGCTTAAAACTTTCAGGCAGTGACTGGAGTACGATATCAACATAGGTTTTTTCATCAATTTCAGCTCTAAGGATCTCCAGTTCATTTAGAAGAGTGATCATCTTTAGAACATGATCCCTAACTGGTGTACCTTCAGCCATGTTTACATTCATTAGAGATCTCATGGCCACCTGTCTAGCAGTACGATTTTGATCCCCAAATATTTCTTTGAGGTTCATTATCATGTCATAGGCATTGAGCATAGACTGATGCCGATGCTGTAAAACATTTGACATTGAAGCCAAAATGTAACAGCGAGCTATCTGATCAGTTTTCTGTCACTTCTGATAGGCCTGGGTTTTCCTTTCGATAGCCCCCTCATTAGGTACTGGTGAACATATCCCAGTTAAAACAAATTTATGATCCTCAGCAGTTAATACAAGTCCAAGTTTTATTTCTAGTCAACATAATTTGGTCCCGTAACTTTTTTTTTCTTTATCTTTTTAGCTAAGGTAGTGATTAAAGGTATTTATTTATTTTATTTATCATCATGTATTTTTTGAAAAATAATAATTTATTTTGATTAAATATTTTTTCATTTAATTAATTTAAAATTCAGAATTAATTCTCACGTTTTTTCAAGATATTCGAATTTAAAAAAAAATAATCTTAAACGTGATATTTTGTAAAAAATAAAATATCTAAAGTATTTTTATTTAATTAAATTAATTAATTAAAAAAAAATTAATTTAATTTTTTATTACAAAATATTTTAATTAAAACCGAACATTTGAATTAATTAAATTAACAAGATAAATAAAATTAATATTTATCAGTCACGCAGTTAATTTAAAAAAATTAAATGCAAGATAAATATATCTCAATTTTGTGATCGAATTGAAACTCTAAAGTGTTTCAATCTCCTGTTAAGAGATAAGCTTCAAAGGTTCAATTTGTATCAGCTTCTTTATCCCGATTGTATCAGGATTTCTTGATACGCAGTGATATACAAATACAATACCTCAATTAATCTATATTAGAAAAATCAAGCCGAAATAGCCCCGAACAACCACCACCACGCCGACCACCGCACCTTGCGCGTTGTTGCCGTGTTTGGTGTGCGCAGTTGGAATTGCTTTGTTTGAAAACAGCAGCCAAACGCTGCTATGTTGGGCGTTGCAATTTGTGGAAGAAACTGTTGCTTCTGTTTGGAAAACATGGAAAACTGCTGCTGTGTTGGATGAAAAATCGTTGTGTTTGAAAATAGTAGCGCTGTGTTTGGATGATCTTCACTGAAACAGTGCTCTATTTTGAAAAGCGGCGACTATTTGGAATCGGTTTGGAATCCGTTTGGAATCCGCTGCATCATTTTATGGAAAACAGTGCGCCTCTTGGATTAGTGCTATGTTTGGTTGGAAAACCACTGCACCACTATTTCAAAATTTGCTCCACAGCTTTTGGAATAACATGCACTATTTTCAATCCGGCGCTGCTTATGAAAATCCTACTGTGTTTGGAAAAAACAGCGCCTAGTGCTGTTGGGAACCATTTTGCTGCTTACAGTTTGCCGTCTAAGCCAAACGCAGCCTGTTGGTTTGGAAAACAGCTTCAAAGTTTCTGCCACTTGTGTTCTTCTTGTTTCTTCCTTTTTTTTTTTTAATTTTGATTACATAAAATAAATAAAATCAGAAAGCGAAAAATAATAATTTTTACATAGTTTCTATGCCTCCGAAGAGTTCACAATCAATCTACCACGATCAACCCTCGTAGTTAAAAAAAACTAAATCATCATTCACGCATTTAATTAAATATGAAAATAAATGATAACAATAAAATTGAAATTTAGAACGCCTACAAAAGAAAGTTAGCAACAGTTCTAAAAGTACTCGACCCCGATAACCGTAAACAAAAAACAAAATGGCTCTGATACCTATTGTTTGAGGCAAAATTGCCAAGATCATTGTTCTTACAAACGATTTTCGATAAAAATTAACTAAATGGGTAAATGCCGAAGCGGGTTTCAGATAAATTTTTTTACATCGAACGATCAAAATAAAACATGTGCAATTAAAGTTAATTTAGAAGAATACTTTCTTATCGGTCGATTCTTCAACTATGGTTTGATTCTGAGTTGAAACTCCTGTCAAATCTTCTACTATATTCCTTTACACGATTTTCGAACGTAGTGTGGGTTTCGGACTATCGAGAACTTGTATCGACAGAATCCAGATATATTTAATCTTAAAAGACAAGTTATGTTCTAAAAATAGTTCAGC
>JAOTRH010320989.1:0-22576 GCA_034768845.1 Heliamphora exappendiculata
CGATATTTTGTATAGTATTTAATCTAGTGTGTAGAGTACGGCTTGCACACAGAAGATCAGATTTTAAGTTTTTGCAGAATATAAATTTTATGTTCATAGTTTAGATGGAAATGAACATACCATTGGTATGACTGTAGTATAGAGTTTTAGTAGGTCTTTCTTGGTTATAGGGAACAGATAATAACGTCGTCTATTGTTCTGACTTTTTGTGCTAGTACACTTTGTGTGTATTGAACGAGACATTTAGGATAATTAATTTTATACTGACTATATAAATTAATTCACACCCCAAGGGTATTATGAGAGTGCTTATCCTCTTAATCCTAAAATAATTATTGATTTGCGTATATTTAATATTCGTTATTTTGATTCATTAAATGGTGCAATCTTATATGGGTCTATATTTCCGGTAAGTTGGATAACGGTATTATTTATATGGTGAATATTAATTATTGACGGAATTTACGTCTTAAAAAGATCAAAATTAACGATACCTCCTTAAGGAGGCTTGTAAGTTTTGACAAGGCTAAACCCTACAGGTGGATTTGATTATCCGGCGGTCAAATAAGTTAAGCAAAAGAATTTAAGAAATTTCAAGATAGCGATTAAATTAAATTGTCAGTAATTAAATTTAATTGGTTGGTATCGAAAATCTTAATGTGGGAGAAATGGTAAGCAATTAATAACAGGAGCTCAATGCAATATGGTCTTAAGACTATGGATTAGAGTGCAATTATAGTTCTTTAGTGATGTGAACTGTCATTCAGTATTTTATGAAAACTACAGAAATCGCTGCTAGTTCTCCATAATTGCAGATACAACTGTGAGTTTTGCTTAATTACGAAGACTGCTAATACATGTATGTGTTGCACTAGAAGTATTGCTCATAATTACTACCTAGGTCTCTCTTGTAGCCTTATAAACATGCGGATAGGCCGAACTAGTTTCATAACTTGTCTTTCATGACTAAAGCTATCCAGGTTCTAACGGTATGAATTCTTGATAGATTATAGCCCACCATACGTTCAAGAATCGCATAAAGAAATATAATAGAAGATCTGGCATAAGCTTCAACTTGGATTTAAATCGTAGTTGAAGATTCGACTAGTAAAAAGATATTCTTCTAAATTAACTTTGGATACACATATTTTTTTTAATCATTCGTCATTAAAAGTTTTATATGGAGCCCGTTTCAGCGTTTGTCCATCCAGTTAATTTTTTCTGTTAATCGTTTGCAAAAATAAAAATTTTAACAGTTTTGCCTCCAACAATTGGTATCAGAGCTGTATAGTTTTTTGTTTTCGATTATTGGGGCCGAGTAATTTTAGAACTGTTGCTAACTTTATTTTGTAGTCATTCTAATCCCAATTTTATGATCTGTCATTTATTTTTCATGTTTGATTGAATGTGTTTGAATGATGATTATTTTTAATCACGATGGTTGATCATGATAGATTGAATGTGAGTATTCGGGACATAGGATTAATGTAATAGCTAGTTTTTATTTTTAAAATATATGTTTAGATTATTTGAGAATAAGTTGAAAATATCTAAGAACATGAAGAACGGTGGCAGCACCGGCGGTGGTTCGAGATTTTACGGGTTACGGATCGCGGTTAGTTTTTAATGATTTTAAACAATTCTTTTGGGTGAATTTTTTACAATATTTATGCTTTAAAAACAGCATAAAAAATAAGTAAAAAATAGCAAGAAAAAATCACTAAAATATCCCAATTCCGGCGGTTTTGTCGGCGGCAATTTTGATGATTTTTGGACTATTTTTGGGATTATTTTTGAGTAGCTTTTTAGGCATAAAATAGATGTAAAACATATCTTAAAATAGAAAATTTCTGGCAGGTGGCGGCAACACTGTTCAGGGGCTATTTTCGGGCCTTTTTCAGACTGTTTTCGAGGCGTTCTTCGAAACAACGTGTGGCTGGATATTTGAGCTATATTTGCTGAAAAAATGAGCACCAAAGAGGCATCGAAAAAAGCCCAAATGGGCTCCGGTTCCAAGCGGTGGTGCATAGGGGCGGTGGTAGTGGCTTTAGGCTATTTTCTAGCCTTTTTTAGGCCATTTTCGAGCAGATTATTTGACAAAAAATATTATTTTTTGAGAGATTTCCAACGGTGTAAAGTTCGTCGAAAACGGAGTTCAGATGAAGCGGTAGGAGTTGCTTGAAAATGGCGACAGGGTGGTACTGGCAGTAGCTGGTGGTGGCCGGTGATTTTCTTTCTCTCGGGGCTGGTTTTGATGTATATTCTGATTATACGAGATTGATAAATGATATATCTATATATCTTACTATATCAGGGGATCCTGAAGAAATCAGAACACATGAATCAGAGACGAAAGAGAATTATTACAGTTTATCCTCTACGAGAGACTGAAACGATTTAACGTTTTACTTGAATTATAAAATCGAGATATATGCATCGTTTTTATATATATATGAACTGCGTAGATGATTGCATATCTGTTTATTTATTCTGTTAATTTAATTAATTTAAAATTTTAATTTTAGTTAAAATATTTTGTAATAAAAAATAAAATTAAGTTCTTTTAATTAATTAATTTTAATTAAATAAAAAAATTTAGATATTTTATTTTTTTACAAAATATCACGTTTAAAATAATTTTTTAGAAAATCAGATTTCTTGAAAAAACGTGAAAATTAATTTCGAGTTTTTAGATTAATTAAATGGAAACATATTTAATCAAAATAAATTATTATTTTTTAAAAAATGTGAAATAGAAAATAAAATAAATAAATGCCTTTAATCAATATCTTAGCTGAAAAATTGGAAAAAAAAAACTGTGCATTTATTAAATTTTATTTGTTACGCATTTAAACACGAAAAGATGATTTGGCAAATTAGAATATTTGGAATGGTTTACACGGAAAGATATTTAATTCTTTCATATTGTGTAGTTTTTAAAATTAATAAATTTATTTTAATTAAATGAATTTTTATAATTCTAAAAAATATTTTAAAAATCTAAGTGGAAGAGAAAATTTATTCACAGATAAATTTCGTGGTCTCCATCACCAGTTTGTAGGCGATACAATTAAACCCTATGTATTGGCAGTATGGCCTTCTTATAATCGGACATATTAATTGCGGTATCACCAGTACAAACCTACTTTAGGAATAATTCTGATTTATTGTTAGTATGGATTACTTCTCCATCTGAAGGGTTCATTGCGAAGCGAATGATTTGAAATTAGGTGATGGTTAACAGTTAGCTGAATATAATAGTATCATTTCAATCTAAGTCACTGTTATTATATACTTGACCAAAATTATGTCAGTTATTTAATTTTACTTGGTAGGGTCAATTGTCTAAATAGCAAAATTAAAAAGAATTTCCCTATTTGGACAAACGATGGATAGTAGACGTCCACCCATTGTGACATGCTATTCCCAAGGATCCACGCTGCTGGTGAATTAATTTTAAAGTGGTAGAGGAAACCAAATTAAAATAAATTCAAAATCTTGCTCATTATAAGTAACGGTATTTTAATTATGTGATTCTCATTATTAAAATAACTTTCAAACTACTCACTTCTTTACTGAAAGAAAATAAACTTACGGGACCAAATTATGTTGACTGGAATCGAAACTTGGACATTGCCTTAATTGCCGAGGATTACAAGTTTGTGTTAACTGAGATATGGCTACTAGTACCTGATGAGCGGGTTACCGAAACGAAAACCCAGGCCATCAAAAGTGGCAGAAAGCTAATCAGATGGCTTGCTATTATATTTTGGCTTCAATGTCATATGTTTTGCAGCATTAGCATCAGTCTATACTCAGTGCCTATGACATGATTATGAACCTCAAAGAAATGTTCGGCGATCAAAATCGTGCTGCTAGGCAGGTGGCCATGAAGTCTTTAATGAATGCAAGCATGGCAGAAGGCACCCCAGTTAGGGATCATGTTCTGAAGATGATCTATCTTCTGAATAAACTGGAGATCCTTGTAGCTAAAATTAACAGAAAAATCCAGGTCGATATCACACTCCAGTCACTACTTGAAAGTTATAAGCAGTTCTGCTTGAACTATTCTATGAATAAGCTCAGCTACACACTGGTAAAACTTCTAAAGAAACTTCAAGCAGCCGAGGGTGTTCTTAGGAAGCTAGGTTTTGTGTATATGGCTGAGAATTGTTTTACAGCTAAGCTGAAAGGCAAGAAGAAGAAAAATGTTCAGGCACAAGAAAACAGAGGTCCAAAAGCAATTAAGGGACCAACAACTGGTGTAAAAAAACGAGAGGCAAGTGCTATCACTATAACTAGTTTAGGCATTAAAAAGGGTAGTGTTTGATTTTTCTCAGTAAGGAGAACAAATCAGGTAATTTCTGTTCACTAGAAGTTGAAACATGTTTGGCGGTGTTATCTATCAAAACTTGGTGTGTAGATACAAGAGCCTCTAATCATGTCTGCAATTCTTTGTAGGGGTTCCAAGAAATCAGGCAGCTTAGTAATGGAAAATTTTACTTGCACATGGGCAATAATACAAAGGTAGCAGCAGTTACAGTAGAAGATGTCACTCTCAGCTTTAGTAAAGATAGGATACTACTTCTAAAAGATTATATTTATGTACCTTCGATTAGAAAAATATTTAATTTCAGTCTTGAACTTAATAAAGGATAAATATTCTGTTCATTTTGATGACTCTGTGGTTGTGAAGAAAAATAAATATTTTATTCGTTCTGATATATTGGTGTATGATCTGTATGTCGTATCTCCTATCTCTCATACACTGTAGCTGACTAAAACGAATAACACATCTATATTACCATATAAGAAATTTTTTTTAATGAATCAAACGTTTCTTTAGCACTTACGCTTAGGTCATATTAATCTAAAAAGGATAAACAGATTAGTAGTATATGGATCTTTGAGTTCATTAGAAGTTGAGGTACTTTCAGTCTGTGAATCTTGCTTAGAGTGTAAAATGACCAAGAGGCCCTTTTCGGCCAAAGGGTAAAGAGCTAAAGAACCGTTGGAGCTGGTTTATTCTGATGTGTGTAGTCCTATAATAATCTGAGCTAGAGGTGGCTTTGAGTACTTTGTCAGTTTTATTGATGACTACTCAAGGTATGGATATATTTACCTGATACACCGTAAGTCTTAATGATTTGAGAAATTCAAAGAATTCAAGGCGGAGGAGGAGAAACATCTGGATAAAAATATCAACTCACTACGATCCGACTGTAGTGAAAAATACCTCTTCGAAGAGTTTAAGGATTACCTTTCATCAGAAAGGATTGTATCCCAATTAACTGCACCTGGCACTTCGCAGTAGAATGGTGTAGAAGAAAAAAAAAAGGACTCTTATGGAGATGATAAGGTCCATAATGAGTTATTCAGGTTTACCATATTCGTTTTGGAGACTCGCTGTAGAGACAAAGGCTTATATTCTGAACTTGGTACCTTCTAAGTCAGTACCTTCTACTCCCATATAATTGTAGACCGGGCGTAAACCTAGTCTGAACACATTTAGATTTGGGGTTGTCCAGCACATGTGCTGAAAAGGAACGCAGGTAAGTTGAAACCATGGACAGAAGTCTATTTCTTTGTGGGGTATCCCAAGGGAACGAATGGTGGTTTGTTTTATAATCTTAAGGAACAGAAGGTCATTGTTATCACCAATGCCCGATTCTTAAAAGAGGATTATATTATGGACCATAGGCCTAAAAGAAACATTGCTCTAGAAGAACTGAGAGAAAATACCATTAGAACGGAAGAACAAGTCACTGATATTCTATTACCTTGTCGTAGTGGGAAGATTATCGGGACGGGTGCAAATTAAGAACAGGGTGCTGATGCACAGGGTTCTGATTCTGCACAGCATGTTACTGCTAGTACAAAGACATAAGTAGTGTCTCGTCGTAGTGGGAGTATTGTTCATCAACTTGATTGGTATATGTTCTTGAAAGAGTCTTTTGACAAGATCTGTGTAGAACTAGATGCCGAGCCCTGTAACTACAATGAAGCACTTCATGATAAAGATGCAGATCTTTAACAAAGGGCTATGAATTTAGAGATGTAATCTATGTATTCTAATTAGGTCTGAAAACGTGTAGAACCACTCGAAGGGATAAAATTCATTGGATGTAAGTAGATCTACAAGAGAAAGAGAGGAGCAGATGGGAAGGTTGAAACCTTCAAAGCTAGACTTGTTGGTAAATGGTTCACTCGAAAAGAAAGAATCAATTATGAGGAAACCTTTTCGCTAGTAACCATACTTAAGTCTGTTCGGATTCTCTTATCCATTGCTACTAATTTCAATTACGAAATTTGGTAAATGGATGTCAAGACAGCTTTCCTTAATAGAAGTCTTGACAAGTGTATTTATATGATACAACTAGACAGATTCATTGCAAAAGACCAAGAGCACATGTTGTGCAAGGTTAAGAGATCTATTTATGGATTTAAGCAGGCATTGAGGTCCTAGAACACTCGGTTTGATCAAGCTATTAAGTCTTATGATTTTAATCAGAGTCCAGAAGAGTCCTGCATGTACAAGAAGCGTGACGGAAGCGTGGCGATCTTTTTAGTACTTTATGTAGACGATATCTTACTCATCGAAAATGATGTAAGGGCGTTATGTACTGTTAAAGTATGGCTATTTGGGCAATTCGATATGAAAAACTTGAGAGAAGTCAGTCACATCCTTAGGACCAAGTTTGTTCGAGATCAAAAACAAAGGATATTGGGCTTATCACAAGCAAAGTATATTGATGATATCCTTGCTCGTTTTATGATGTAAGATTCTAAGAAAAAGGTTTCTCAATTTCAGGCATGAAATCACTCTATCCAAGGGTCAGTGTCCTAAGACACCTGATGAGATAGAGAAGATGAAGGCGGTTCCTTATGCTTTGCGCTAGACCGAATATTTGCTTTGCCGTTAGCATGGTTAGAAGATATTAGTCTAACCCAGGACAGGAGCATTGGACTGTAGTAAAGAATATAATCAAGTGTTTGAAAAGGATTAAGGATTATATGTTAGTTTATCAGGCAAACAGTTTAGTACCTTTGGGGTACACAGACTCGAATTTTCAGTCTGACGGAAATTCCCATAAGTCTACCTCAGGATATGTGTTTACCTTAGGAGGTGGAGCTATAAATTGGGAGGGTATCAAGCAATCATGCATTGTTGATTCTGCCATGGAGGCCGAGTATGTGGTAGCTTCTAAAGCAGCCAAGGAGGCCGTTTGGTTCAGGAACTTCCTGTTGGATGTAGAGGTGGTACTTTCAGTTCATTCGGTTGTTACACTTTATTGTGACAATAATGGAGCGGTTGCAAATTCGAAGGAGCCAAGGGTCCATAAGAAAGACAAGCACATTGAGTGTAAGTATCACCTGATACGAGAAATTGTACAGAGAGGTGATGTTGCTGTGACTAAGATTACAATAGGAAACAACCTTATAGGTCCTTTTACACTTTAAGGTTGGTATATTGAAAACTATATTTTTATTATTTAATTTTATGAGAATCTTTATGAGTAATGTATGTGTATCATTTCTTTAATGTTGTACATGGATATCCGATATTCTGTATAGTATTTAATCTGGTGTGTAGAGTACAGTTTGCACACAGAAAACTAGATTTTAGGTTTTTTCAGAATATAAGTTTTATGTTCACAGTTTAGATGAAAATGAACATACTTTTCTTGGTTACGAAAAATAGATAATAGCGTCGTCTATTGTTATGACTCTCTGTGTTAGTACACCTTGTGTGTATTAAACGAGACATTTGCGATAATTAATTTTATATTGAATATATAAATTAATTTAGAGACCAAGGTTATTATGAATATTGTTTATCCACTTAATCCTAAAATAATTATTGATTTGCGTATATTTAATATTCGTTATTTTTATTCATTAGAGGGTGCGATCTTATATGGGTCTATATTCCTGGTGAGTTGGTTATATGGTGAATATTAATTATTGACGGAATTCACATCCCGAGAGATCGGGATTGACGATACCCCTTTAAGAAAGCTTATAAGTATTAACTAGGTCAAACCCTGTAGGTGGATTTAATTATTCGGCGGTCAAATAAGTTAAGAGGAAGGGTTTAAGAAATTTCAAGATACCGATTAAATTAAATTGTCAGTAATTGAATTTAATTGACGAGTATCGAGAATCTTAACGTGGAGATAAATGGTAAGTATTTAATAACAGGAGCTCAATGCAATATGGGCTTGAGATTATGGGTCAGAGTGTAATTATAGTTTTTAGTGGTGTGAACTGTAATTTAGTATTTTATAAAAATTATAGAAATCGCTGCTAGTTTTTCATAATTGTAGATATCGCAATGAAGTTTATTTAATTGCGAAAACCGCTAATACGTGTCTATGTTTCACTAAAAGTTTTTACTCATAATTACTCCCCAAGTCCCTACCGTAGCTTTAGAAATTACGAGTAGGCTGAACCAGTTTCATAACTTGTCTTCCAAGACTAAAGCTATTCAGGATCTGCCGGTATGCATTCTTGATAGATTGTAGCCCACTCTACATTCAAGAATCGCATAAGAGAATACAGTAAAAAATATGACAGGAACTTTAATTCAGATTCAAATCGTAGTTGAAGATTCGAACGGTAAAAAAGGTATCCTTCTAAATTAACTTCGGATGCACGGGTTTTTTTTATCGTTCGTCATTAAAAGTTTTATCTGGAGCCCATTTTGGCGTTTTTCCGTTCAGTTAATTTTTTTCATTAATCGTTTGCAAAAACAAAGATTTTGGTAGTTTTGCCTCCAACAATGTACACGTGTTCTATTTTGGGCATGAGGAGCTATGCTCGACTGTGGAGGAATTTTTTGCCATCCTTGAGATTTCATCCCGAGATGAGGTCTTAGTTCCTACTCCCTTTTCCAACCCTAGGGATTAGTTGACGCAACTCTGCGGCTATTCCAGACGCGAGGCTTCACTCATCACCCATGATGAATTCCTTAACATGGCACGGATCATAAACCATTTCGAACCTTGGGGTTCTTTTGGTGATTTCTCTTTTTAGCTCCAATATTGCTACGCTCTTTGTATCTGTCTATTGACTCGTTTCCTCTTGGGACCTTCTAACGGATGGGCTAGTTCTTTTCTAGTAGACGTGGCTCATCAGATTCACGAGGGTCGGGATGTTATTTCATTAGTCTTTCCCGAGACGCTTCTTGGCCTTGATGCAGTCCACACTGAGGGTGCCCCTTACTTTGCTGGTAATGCTCTTCTGCTGCAAGTGGTCACTCAACTCTCATTTTTTTTGTATTTCTTTCGATTTTTCTACTAAGCTCTCATTTTTATATTTTTCTCTCTATTTTCCTGCTCAGCTCTCCTTTTCGTTTGTTTCTCTCGAGTTTTTCCACTCATCTCTTCTTTTTCTTTATTTCTTTATGGTTTGGCTGATGGAGAAAGTGAATTTGCTGGAGAAGCTCGTATTAGATAGTTATAGTGTGAAGTCCTTTATCCACCATTAGGTGTATCGCTTTTGCTCCACTGAAGCTACTGGGAAGGATTATATGAGCTCTTTGACCGGGGAGGACATCTCTTGGCAATGCCCTTGGTTGAAGATATCTCTCATGACTGTTGCGACTATGGATCACCCAGGGGTCCTTCTGATCGGTTTGAGCCTTGCCACCTTCTGTCATCCGTACCGCATCCTTTGTCAGTTTAGGTGTACTCAAACCAAGCCTAATGCTATTGTGAGTCATTTGTACAGTTCTCCTCATCGAGCCCCTTTCTTGGGTTAGTACGAGCAGGCTTGGTCTTCTCGACTAAGAATGTCAGTCGGTAAAGAGTTTGACAGCTGCCTTATAAAGGATTACAAGGCTTGACATGGGACTGAGTTAGGGCACAATGTAAGATAGGAAGGAAATGTAAAGAGAAAAAGGACTTGACTTTACCTCGTTGTACCTCGATATTTTGTTTGTTTTCTCCTTAGCTTTTTAGGACGAGGACTTGCAAGCCTCTCTTGTTTTTGAAATCAAAACTGAATTAGTAAAACTTCTTAATGAAAGTTTCTCCACTTTTAGTTTACAGTGATTTCTAAAACTGTTCTTTAGATTTTTCGCTTTTGCAATATAGCTAATTTATTAGAAAAATTTAAACTAAGATTTTGTATTGATCAATTACTTAAACATGGCTACAAAGGGAGAAATTCAAACAAAGGTTTGAGTCGAACTTCTAATAGAAGCTGCTTACGTATCTTGAAGAAAGAGAATTAGACCATAACAAAGTTCGAAGCTCGAGTTTCACTTAAGTATTGAAACTCTCCTTTTTATGGGTTTTCTCTCAGGGATAGAACTTTTTATGCTGATTTGAGTTAATCGGTGTAGAGAAGACATTTCCGTCTAGATCTATGAGAATAGCAGCGCCTCTCGACATTAGGGTTTTGATAAGATAGTGTTGGCCTAACAAGGTTTCAATAACTGATTTTGATGATAACAAACCTACGTATCTAATTGTGCAAAATTGAGTATGTTTACAAGAAAGAAATGCTTAGCACAAATCAAGATACCAAGCGGAAGCTATGACGCATAACTTCAAATTAAACCCTTTGGCGACAAGTTTTTGGAATAAATGCAAAAGAGTTGAGATATTGAAGGCTTAAAGCATAAAATTGCAAATTTCATTTGTAGGATCCATGTACACTCATATAACTCATGGATGTGTGTGTTTGAAGCTCAAAGGAATCCTAAATATCTTCAAAATGTTTTTTAAAAGCATAAAAAGATCAAACCTTTTTGTAAAATCAAAAATTTAGATCTTTGTATGTCCAGTCAACTAATGTTTCTTTCCCAATCGATCGAGTGAGCTACCAAAAATGAGTTTTCAGATCAAAGTTGGTTCAGTCGACCGACCTTTTAGTCCAGTTGACTGAAGTCAAGTTCAGTCGACTGAACTTCCTACTTTAGTCGACTGAACAAGTTAAAATTCAAAATTTTCTGAAAAATGACTAGTTGACATTTCCATACATATCCCAACGGCTAGTTCAGAAATGAGGACTATAAATAGAGGTCTTGAGCTTTTGTTTCAATCATCCAAAGCCTCTCAAACATCTCTCATTCTATTACTTCTTTGTGCTTTAAAATCTTGAGTCTTTCATACATATTTTTGAGAGAAAAATTCTTTAGAATTCTCTTTGAACTTCATAGTCATATTCTATTGAGAAGTGAGTTTGGAGCTTTCATTGTTTGTACTCATTTGCTCATCCAAGGAGCGTTCTTTGTACACTTTTATATTACTCTTGTTGATTTGTATTTGAGAAAGGCGTTTCTCAAAAGAGGCTAATCCGCCTACAAGGATTGGGTTAACTTGAGAATGGTACATTCTCAAGAGAGACTACTCCGTCTAGACTAAGGACAGAGGCTGCTCCTCCTATTGAATGAGAGGTAATAAGAAATTCTCACAATGATTGGCTTGAGACAAAGACGTAGGCCGTAGCACCGAACCTTATAAAAATCGTGGTGTTTATTTTCTTGCTTACTTATTTCTTTTATTCTATTTGATTATCTTTACATCACATTATTTCGTCATTTGACTCTTTTGCTTCGTAAGTAATAGTATTACACTTTATTTTTCTATCAAGAAACTAATCTACTTGCAAATAAAAATTGAAAGTTGTAAAACTAGAAAAGTGTTTTTAACTTGGACTTGAATCTTTTATTTCTTGCATCTTTTATTTTTTAAACGCTAGAAAGTTTTGAATATTTTCAAGAAATATTGTCAAATTATAATATTCTTGTATCTTAATAGTTGAAACTAGTTAAAACTTGAAAGTTACATTTTTATTGTTAAAACAAGTCAAGTATTGAATCTTGTTGACAAGAAGGCTTAAATATTGAAAATTAAATTGAAGTGCATTTGCATAGTTATCTTCAAACAAAAATGACTTCAAAAGTTAGCATCCTCAATTGTGCTCAAATCTTTTTGAAACTTATTGTTCATTTCAAATATACTTGTGTTTTAGTACAAGAGGTTATATCAAAAAATATAGTTGTGAATTAATACTTGTAAGTGATCTAAAAGGCATACTTGAATTTTTATTCTTAAACGATTTTTTAAAATTTCAATTCACCCCTCTCTTGGGATCACACACTTACTATCAATTGGTATCAAAGCAAGACACATTATTCTTAACAAGTTTTTGTGAAAAAGACCTATGACAGGTATTGGTGTATCCCCTTTTGGAGAAGGTCAGTCCTCCACACGGCCTCCAATTTTCAGTGGTGTTAACTACACTTTTTGGAAGCAAAGAATGAGAATATTCATTCAACCATGGATTGGAGAGCATGGAGGGTAATCGTGCAAGGTAATTTTACTCCCACTAAGACTGTAAAAGGTAAAGAGGTCCCTAAATTAGAAGAAGAAATGAATAAAAATGATATGAATCAATTGCAAATAAACTCTAGTGCTATGAATGCATTGTACTGTGCATTAGATGCAAATGAATATAATCGAATAATGACATGTAAAAGTGCAAAAGAAATATGAAAAAAATTAGAAGTTACTTATGAAGGCACACAAGATATTAAGGATTCTACAATAGATAGATTAATTAGTAAAAATGAAAGCTTTAAGATGCATGAAGATGAAACAATATCTAGTATGTACACTCGCTTTACTCATATTATAAATTCTCTTAATGTACTTGGAAAAACTTACCAATATTATGAGTTGTTAAGAAAAATACTCAAAGCCTTGTCACCCATTTGGGAAGCTAAGGCTATAGCAATCTCCGATGCGAGAAATCTAAGGGTCATGACCTTGGATGAACTAATTGGCTCACTGTTGACATACGAGCTCAAGATAAATAAAAGTGTCAATGATCAAAATAAGGTCAAGAAATCCATTTCCCTCAAGGCCTCAAAGGAAAGTTCTAGTGATGAAGAAAATGGGGAAATTAATGACGATGACGTGGCTCTTATTACAAGAAGATTCAGCAAATTCCTCAAGCGAGACAAAAGGCTTTCAAAAAAATTCCGAGGTACAAAACTCGACGAAGGAGACTCAAGCAAACGAGACCTCAAGAAAGAACTACTCACTTGCTACAATTACAATAAGACCGGGCACATCAGGCTGGAATGTCCTTTACTCAAAAAGGACTCAAAGAAGAAAAAGAAAGCTATGAAAGCAATCATGTGGGATTACTCAGATTCAAACGAGTCAAGCTCTAGCTCTAGCGATGAAGAAATGCCAAACTTTTGCTTAATGACAAGCATAGACGAAGAGGTAAACTCGCACTCTAACTCTTGCAATTCTTCTTGCTTTTCTTATTCTATGCCATCATACGATGATCTTAAAAATAAAATAGTTAATTTACATAAAAGTCTTTTGAAATTGGAAAAGAAAAAGTTAAAATTAAAAAATGAAAATAAAAGTTTTTCTAAAGAAATTGAGAACTTAAAACTTTCAAATGAAAATGCAAAAGTTGAAAAAGAAAACATTTCTAAGGAGCATGATTTAAAAATTGAATCTTTGGAAAAATAAAAACTCATCCTAAGGGTTAAATTTGATAAATTAACAAAAATTTTTGAAAATGAGATTTCAAATTTAACAAAAAAAATGTAGGTTAAGAAAAGAACTTATGAACTTGAAAGATAAAAATATTAAAAATGATGTCTCTCGTGAACTAAAAAGAAAAGTAGAAGATTATTAAAAAATTATCTATAAATTTACAAATGGGAAAGAAAATTTTAAAAAACTTTTGGGAGCATAAAGAAGATAATTGAATAAAGAAGGAATATGATATAATAGAGAAGTAAGACTCAAATCTAAAAATTATTTTGTAAAAGAATCAAAGGACTTCTCAAACTCATATTCAAATAATATCTATGAAAATGTAACTTTTTTTTCAATACAAGAACGAATGACACATTAAATTTGATTGACCACTAAAAAAAAATAATGATGTATCAAAAATAGTTTGGAGAGTAAAAAACACTAATTCTATAGAACCCAAAAGATATGGGTACCAAAGAAAATTACGTAATCTGTTTTGTAGATATGCTTGAGATCCTCGTCATCCTCAAAAGAAAGATGGTACTTGGATAGTGGATACTCAAGACATATGACGGGTGATAAGTCAAAATTCCTAAGCTTAACACCTAAAGATGGAGGTCATGTAACATTTGGAGACAACGCAAGAGGTAAAATTATTGGTATAGGTAAGGTCGGTAAGGACTCTTCCTTATCTATTGATAATGTACTACTTGTCGATGGTCTCAAACATAATCTCCTTAGTATTAGTGTCACGCCCCAAAAACTAGGGTCATGTGAAACACCTAACAAACTACCAGTTTATAAAAGACAGAACTTTTACTGATAAACAACCATCCAAGATAATACAGTTTTGGAATAAAAGAGTACCTTAGGTTCACTCTCAGAATCACATTCAACCTGCTCATACAGTTATAATATACAGCCTCAAGGCCTACAAAACATGCCTTAAAAAGCAGGCGACATATATCTAAATACATGCTCTTATAACAAAAAGAAAAACTATACAATAGTCTTCCGGCCACCATGGCACAGCTATACCAATTCCACGTGATCATCAACACCTGAAAAAGGTTTTAACAAATCCCACAGCGTGAGCTGAAACCTAATAGAAATAGACTATGATGCAGTAAAGCAAGATATGCAATCACATAGTATAAGTAAAGGTTTTACCATAGAAAACTCCAAGCTATCAACGTGTACACACGTACACACACACACACGAATCACTGTCACACCTAAGTGATTCTACTATCTCATGGTTTCAAAATCTAAGCACCGATATCGAGCAGGCATATAGACCTAAGTAACGCTTCCATCCACTTGACCACGCAGGCCCCATGGAGTAACGAAACCTTTTATACCCCGACACGATCTGCGTCTTTTCCCGGTTCACTAGCCAACGGGCAGAGAAACCCATTCTGCGCAGTTTTTCAGTCTTTCACCGAAGAGCAACTCATGCCCATGCTAATAAGATTCAAGGATCATACGGTCTTTTTTTATTATCACATCAAAACCAAAAATACATGTGTGAGTCCAACCCATCAAGGTTCCTCTCACCAAACCTGCAACACCATGAGTCTAACCCCAAAGGTTCCTCTCACCAAACCCATACGTCCCGTCACTTGTATTATACTAATAAAAGCATAAAACAAGCTTCTATTCGTATAAACATGGTTTAAAACATATAATACGCTATGTAGGCATTTTTAACCGGTAGAAAAGCATAAAATTGCACGTAGCACCCTTTAAAGACAACATAGTCTAGGATCCTACCTTGGTGAGTCGAAACTCGAATCCTCAAAATTTGAACCACGTCAAAAAAAGAATCTGATCGGTCGAACACGAACCTAGCAGCGTGAATAGTAGGGATCCACAAGATGATCGTTGAAAACTAGGCTCGGTCAACACAAAATTATAGAGAGAAGGCATAGAGAATGGAAGAAAAAGCTTTTTTCGAAACGTCACAGCCCCTGGAATACTTATAGGCTCGTCAAAAACCACGGTTTAGTTGACTGAAGAGGCCACTTCGATCGACTGAAGGAGTTCTAAAACTCCAGAACTCTCCAAACCGCCACATTTCAGTCGACAGAACCCCCTAGTTCAGTCGACCGAACTGGAAAAACTAGGTTCAGTCGACTGGGCCAACCCCTCCAGTCGACCGAACCTCAGAGCAGAAGCGTACTATTTTGAGTCTCGATTTAACAGCCCAAAAACCATCCCAGCAAGCTTAAACAAGATCCGAGAAAGCGTAAAACATATCTACACATGCTGTTCTACAGCTCCAAAGCATAAACCATGCATCAATGATATACATAACATGAAAGAAACACGTCAACATGTATATATATAAAAAATAAAGCGGTACAGGGTTTCACAACTCTCCCCCCTTAAGGAATTTTCCCCCCAAAATTCATTACAAGGTCACGAGGCGAACAACTCCGGGTACCTAGTACGAACCCTAGACTCAAGCTCCCAAGTCGCTTCCTCAACCCCATGATAAAGCCACTGATCTTTGACATAAGCAATCGTTCTTCCCCATAACACTCGCTTCTTCGTATGTAGGATCTTCATTGGACGCTCCTTATATGTGATATCCTCATCAACTCGCAGCTCGACCTAATCCAGAACATGTGAAGGATCAGGCTCATACCTCCGAAGCATAGAAACGTGAAAGATGTTATGCACAGATGCTAACTGATGTGGCAAGGCCAGGCGGTATGCTACCACCCCCATCCTCTCCAGGACTCAAATGGTCCAATGAAACGTGGCGACAGCTTCCCGCTACGGCCAAATCTCATCAAACCTCTACGTGGTGAGACTTTCAGGAACATATGATCCCCCACTGCAAACTCTAATGGTCTCCTCCTCTGATCAGCATAACTCTTCTGGCGGCTCTGCGCTGTCACCAGATACTGACGGATCACTGCAATCTTCTCTATCGTCTCCCGAACTAGGTCGGGTCCCAAAACAGTGGTCTCACCCACCTCTGTCCAACACACCGGCGATCTACACGGCTTGCCATACAGAGCCTCATACGGTGCCATCCCAATACTGGACTGATAACTGTTGTTGTATGAAAACTCTGCTAATGATCGATCATCTTCCTAAGAACCCTGAAAATTAAGCACACAGGCTCTCAACATGTCTTCCAAAATTTTTACAGTCCTCTCAGACTGACCATCTGTCTGTGGGTGAAAGGCTATGCTGAAAGTCAAGCTCATTCCTAAGGCTATTTGAAGACTCTGCCAAAAGTGCGACGTAAAGCATGGGTCTCGATCAGAAACAATAGTCACCGGTACTCTGTGTAGTCGAGCTACCTCCCAGATGTACAATTTACTCAACCTGTCCACTGGATCTCTCACTCGAATGGGAAGGATGTGTGCAAACATTGTCAGCCTATCAACCACAACCCAAACGGCATCGTGTCCCTTCGGTGAGCGTGGAAGCCCTGATACGAAATCCATCGTGACATTCTCTCACTTTTACTCTGATATAGGTAATGGCTGCAGCAATCCTGTAGGTCTCTGGTGTTCCACCTTTACCTGCTAACGTGTAAGACACCGAGACACAAATCGAATCACATCTCTCTTCATTCCCGTCCACCAGAACTGACGGCGCAAATCGTGGTACATCTTCGTGCCTCCTGGATGCACTGCAAGACGTGAATGATGAAACTCATGTAGCACCTCAGCATGACACGACTCTGGCACGAATAATCGCCCTGTCAACCTCAAACTCTGGTCTGAACCCACCATCCATCCTGCTGTATCCACCCCACTGGCAATACGGTCGCGTATCATCTGAGCCTCCTGATCGGTTCACTGAGCCTCTAGCATGCATGCAACCAATGCAGGCTGTGAAGCTACTGAATATAAGGTCGCACCTCTCCCTGTCTCCTAGAGACACAGATCAAACTCCCCAACATCTTCCAGCATACCCCATTCTCGTATAGCCACAGAAGCTAACGAACCATGAGATCTCCTACTGAGCGCGTCAGCTACGACATTTGCCTTCCCCGGGTGGTACTGCAAATCAAAGTTGTAGTCTCTCAACAGCTCCATCCATTGCCGTTGGTGAAGATTCAAGTCCTTATGCGAAAATAAGTATTTTAAGCTCTTGTGATAAAAAAAGACCTCGAGGTGCTCACCATACAAATCATGCGACCATGTCTCCAAGGCGAAGACTACGGCTGCCAACTCCAAATCATGCGTCGGGTAGTTCTTCTCATGTGTCTTCAACTGCCGAGATCCGCAGGCTACAACCTTACCTTCCTGCATCAGAACACAGCCTAAACTGTCATGCAAGGCGTCACAGTACACTGTATACCCCAGACCTCGCTCGGGAATAATCAACACTGGCGGACTGGTCAATCTCCTCTTCAGTTCTTGGAAAACTGACTCACAGGACTCATTTCACACAAACATAACTCCCTTTCGCGTCAGACGCGTCATAGGTGCTACCAACCTACAAAATTCCTTCACAAACTGCCGATAATAACCTGCCAAGCCTAGAAAATTACGAATCTCAAAGACGTTCTTCGGTCGCTGCCAATCCATCACGGCATCAGTCTTTGACGAGTCCGCTGATACCCCATCCTTTGATAGCACGTGTCCAAGGAATCTCACCTCTGACATCCATAACTCGCACTTCTCGAACTTCGCATACAAGCGATGTTCTCTCAGAAGCTGCAAAACAACGTGCAGATGCTCCTCATGCATCTCCCTCGTAGGTGAATAGATCAGAATGTCGTCAACGAATACCACCACAAAACTATCTAGATAAGGGTGGAAGACACGATTCATCAAATCCATAAATGTCGCTGGAGCGTTCATCAAGCCGAACGGCATAACCAAAAACTCATAGTGACCATAGCGAGTCCGAAAGGCGGTCTTCACTATGTCCTCGTCCCTAATCCTCAGTTGATGGTATTCGGACCTCAAGTCAATCTTTGAAAAGAAGTGCAACCCCTTTAACTTCTCCGTTACCTAGTTTAGCTTTCTGTAATCAATGCACAATCTCAAGGATTCATCCTTCTTCGTAAAAATAGTTGGAGCTTCCCACGGAGACGTACTCGGCCGCACAAATCCCTTGTCAAGCAACTCCTGCAACTGCACTTTGAGTTCTCGCAACTCAGCCAGTGCAAAGCGGTACGATGGCATAGAGATGGGAGCCGCTCTCGGAACAAGATCAATGGAGAACTCCACATCTCGGCTAGGTGGTAACTCAAACAGATCGTCTGAAAAGACATCTGAATAGTCGGACACCACAGGGGGTAGCTCCCCTCGAACCCGAACCAGCTCATCCAACCTAAGAGCAGAAAAGAGGAAACCTAAGTTCCCTCGAACCCGAGCCACACCGGGCATAGACACCAAGCCCTCATCTCGGTCACCCATAAAGTCAAAGCAGTCACCCTCCGATGTACAGATCGACACCTTTCGTCACTCACAATCTATAAAGACACGGTAGGCAGTCAGCCAGTTCATCCCTAGGATGACATCAAACGTGGTCATGTCTAGAATGATGAAATCAAACTCTAAACAACCACCAGCGACTCCTAACTCACAGGATCTGTAAACTCGGCTCAACACCACATTCACACTAACTGTAGTCTCTACACTCAATGCACTACCCAACGAGTTTATCACCAGACCCAATGTAGTTGCAAAGGTAGAAGATATAAAAGAATGTGATGCTCCTGTGTCGATGAGAACACTGGCCCATGATCTATAGACTAGAAGAGTACCTCTGATCATGGATGACGTAGCTACACCATCAGATGCAACTGGTGCTTTGGAAGCACTGCGATCAGCAAGAACATATGCTCTGGACTACAGTGGTCTAATCTGCTCACTGTAACTCTGAGCCGTCAGCTGCCTCACTGACTGTGCTAAAGCACCTCTCTCTACAAATCTAGACATCTGAGCCCTAGGTTGCTGCAGAGCCTGTCGCCTCTGGGCAGATGAAGCAGGTGACGCTCCCGTCGCACTCTGAACATTCCCTCCCCGGGGACAGTGTCTAGAAATGTGTCCTGACTGACCACACTCATAACACACAAGTGGCTCTCTCGCTTGTGACTGTGACTACAACTGCGACTGTGCAAGTACTACACTCTGAATCGGGCCCCTCAGTGGGCACTCCTATGAACGATGCCCTAACTGTCAGCATCGATAACACGTGACCTCTCTCTGCTCCAGATTTCCTGTAGAGGGTACTGAAGGTGTAGGCGTAGAAGACTGCGGCTGGTATGATCCCACTGAACGAGAACTCGATCTAGACGACCACTGGCGCTTTTTCCCACGTCCCTGAAACTGTGTACCCCCATCATTCTGCTGGCTCTTACACTTTCTAACTCTGCGGAATTTTACCAGCGAGTTCTCTACTCGAATGGTAGATTCCACCAACGTGATGTACACCTCCAAACCCAAAGCTGCAATCCTATCCTTGATAGCGGGTCGAAGGCCCCTCTCAAACCTCTTAGTGCACAACTCCTCTGTAGATACTATCTCAGCAGCGAACTACGAGATATTGGTGAATCTGACCTCGTACTGAACCACAATATGGTCCCCCTGGATGAGAGAAAGAAACTCATCTTGGTATGTATCCCTCGAAGATCTCGGGAAATACTTCTCCAAGAAGACTCTCGTGAAAGCAGCCCACGTGTCATCTACCCTGGTCTTGGCGAACTTCCACCACTCCTTACCATCTTCCTGTAGTTGGAACACTGCCAACTTCACCTGCAAAGTTTCCTCCTCGATATCCAGAGTATCGAAGATGGTTGTCGTCACTTCCAACCACTCAGTAGCAACCTTGGGGTCCGGCTCCCCAGAAAAGGTAGGTTGATCCAACCGCCAAAATTCTCTCATAGCCACAGAAGCCCTTGGCTCATGAGCCCTCATTCCAGCTCTAGATGCCTCAGCCATAGCTCTCATAGTGGCAAGCATCTCTTGCATGCCATCAGCACCGCCTACTTGTTCCTGTGGGGCATGAACGTCTCTCTCCTCCAGAAGCTGAACATAAGCTCGACCTCGGCCACGGCCTCGTCCCCGTCCTCCCCGCGTGGACATAATTCTAGATAAAGCAAGATAACATGAAAACATAACATACTCGAACATGCTAACAGATAGCCACTTAAGACTCTATAAACACGTCTCACATACCGAGGAGAGCCAACAAGACAGACCCGTCCATTTGGATAACCTATTCAGATTCCTAGTTAGAAAACACGTCGGCCAAATGTGTTTCTAACTTGGCTTCCAAATTTGTTAATCCAAATGCCCAAATGCAAGACTAGTCCACCCCTTCAAATGGATGTAAAAACTGCTTTCTTAAATGATTTTATAAATGAAGAAGTGTATATTGAACAACCACCTGGTTTTGAAGATTATGATTATTCAAACCATGTATTTAAATTAACAAAAGCATTATATGGTTTAAAACAAGCTACTCGAGCTTGGTACGAAAGACTAAGTAATTTCTTATTAGAGAATGGTTTTACAAGAGGAAAAATTGATACAACATTATTTACTAAAACTAACAAAGAAGACACGCTTATTGTACAAATATACGTAGATGATATCATATTTGGTGCTACTAATGAAAATTTATGTAAGAAATTTTCCACTTGCATGCAAAAGGAGTTTGAGATGAGCATGATGGGAGTGCTCACATTCTTTCTTGGACTCCATATCAAAAAAGAAAAGAATGGAACTTTCATCAACCAATCAAAGTACGTACGTGATCTGCTCAAGCGCTTCGAAATGGAAAATGGAAAAGTTTTGGGTACTCCAATGAGTCCCTCAACTAAACTTGACAAAGACGAGCAAGAAAAATTGGTAGACACTAAGCTCTACCGAGGTATGATTGGTAGTTTACTTTATTTAACTGCAAGTATGCCTGACATAATGTTTAGCGTATGTATGTGTGCACGTTATCAAGCATGTCCTAAAGAATCACACCTATTTGCTGTAAAAAAAATATTAAGATATTTAGTTGGCACCATAGATATAGGCTTGTGGTATCCTAAGTTCACATCTTTTGAAATGATTAGTTATTCTGATGCTGACTTTGTTGGTTGCACAATTGATCGTAAAAGCACTAGTGGCACATGTTATTTCTTAGAAAAATCACTTGTCTCTTGGTTTTCAAAGAAACAAAACTCTGTCGCTTTATCTACCGCCGAAGTTGAATATGTGGTTGCAAGTAGTTGTTGTGCACAAATTTTATATATAAAACAACAACTTAATGATTTTAAGTTAAAATACGATGTTATGCCTATTAAATGTGATAACA
Source organism: Heliamphora exappendiculata (assembly GCA_034768845.1). Taxonomy (NCBI): domain Eukaryota; kingdom Viridiplantae; phylum Streptophyta; class Magnoliopsida; order Ericales; family Sarraceniaceae; genus Heliamphora; species Heliamphora exappendiculata. The sequence goes on from JAOTRH010320989.1 coordinate 21,804, forward strand.
TAAGTGCGATAAATATTTCTAAAAATCTAATTTTGCATTCACAAACAAAACATATGGAGATACGTCATCATTTTCTTCGTGATCATGTTCAAAAAGGTGATATATCTTTACCAAACCTCTTAATGAGGATCGCTTTATTATTATTAGACGAGAATTCGGCCTAATGCATATTCGTGAGGTTGAATAATTTTAATTCAAGAAGTATTTTTAAGTAAAATTAATTTTATTCAATCTTAGAATTTGTTGGAAATTAAACACTGTCAAACCACAGTCCAGTCGACTGAGGCCCATATTCTAGTCGACTGAACCAATTTTTCTCAGTCAAGTCGACCGAACATACCACTTCAGTCGACTGAACCTTCTAGGTTTTCAAAAAATTGAAAAGCCGAAGTGCATTTAAACTGTGTTTCTCATTTTATACCTCTCGGCTTCTCTCTCCAAGGGCTCGAAATGTCCTATATTTTTCTCTCAAAGTTCAAATCTCACTCCTCTCTCACACCATATTTCTCCCTCTCTAAACCTTACTTTTTCAATCTCTCAAAAACCCTTCAATAACACCTACGGTTAGAGGAGGTAAGGGGAAATCCATTGGTAGAGATGATCCCACCGGCGAGAATGACCAATGGTTCAACAAGAGTAAAGTCGAAATTCTCTACAAGCACCATCTCCAATCTCTAAATCCCATCTTTGGTAAGATTCTTAATATGAGATTCTTGGATTCCTATTTTTCTCGTGTCATATGTCTTTTCAATATAATGGGTTGGGGGCCATAT